>BHFT01063442.1:0-36502 GCA_004320025.1 Laticauda laticaudata
GGTCTGCTCCCAACTGCCTGCTTCTGCTAATGTGTTTCCCATACAGTCTTGGCCTTTCTTCCAGAGAAACTCGTACTCCCTGCAGCCATTCCGCACGCTCGACTCCTCATTGGCTCCTTGGAAACGGTTATTACTTGTTTCCCTCATCTCCTTCTCCTTTCCTTGCCTCTGTCCTGCCCTCTGGCAGGGGCTTCCACAGGGCCTGTCAGGCTTCAGGCATCAGGCCTTCTGGAGATTGTTCAGGGCCTTCAGGGGCTTGGCACAGGGGCCCTTCAAGGGCGTTGAGCAAGCAGGGCCTTCAGCAGCAGGGCTTTGAGGGCTTGAGGGCTTGGGCTGGTCCACCACAGAGCAGCACCAGCAGCTTCTGAGTCAGTTGTCAGGGCGCTGGGTGCTTGGGTCTGGCCTTCTTCACCTTGCCAGAGGCTTGAACAAGTAGGCACGGCTTCCTCTCTTGCCTACTGACGAAAACCAGGGTGTTCCTCAAGATGTATGTGCAGCACGTCTTTTCCCTGTATGCTGACTCATGCATCTGCATCGCTTTTATATCCACCAGAGCTTGATGCAAATTCAACTCCCCGCATGCGCCAGTGAACGCTTTGATCCGATATACATCCCGCGCAGGATCCCTTTTGTTTCCTATAGGCGTCCGTGATGCATCGCTTTCATCCGCCTATGCATCCAACCCGCCTTTCGTAATGCGTCTCTTCGCAATTCTCCCCCAGAAACCCCTTTGGAGTGTGTCATCCGCTTCCATCCGCTTTCATCCTAGGCTTCCTTGAACATCCATTTAACTCCCCATACATAGCTACCCATGTCCGTTCTTTTCCATTCTGTTTATGGGAAAGTTTTCCACTTTTTGAGTGGGATGAACGGATGGAACCACCCCCGAAATTTGGCTCATCCGCTGTGTCCTTTATGCATACGTTTTGCGTCCATCAGCCAGTGCGGACCGGGCCTTAAAGAGCGAGGGCATTTGGCCTTGCCTAATTGGAGTTTGTACTATCAAGCTAATGAAATTGATGTGGTAAAGGAATGATAACATTAAAGAAATACTAAATTGTTGCATTAGAACGACATGATCTGTTGTTGGGGTGGCATGCTTGTTTATGTATAAAGAACGAAAACACAGGTGTACTTTAGAAGACATTTATATTAACGAGTCTCTGTGGTAAACTGGAGAAGATTAAAAGACATTTGAAAATTCTAGTCTGCGTTATCAACTATGAGGCATTTTTGCTTAGCCTATGAGATAAAAAAAGGAACAAACAGTTAGATATGGTGAAATATTGAATGAAAAGGGTGAACTTAAATCTATGCAAAAATAGAGGAACAAGGGATAAAGATGAATTGCGGTTTTCATATGCGCAAATACAAATCAACCGTATGATAAAGATATTAAAACAGAAGGTTTTATGATAAATTTGAAACCAATTTAATAAGATTCTGATAGTGCTGATGAAAAGGTGATTAAAAAATTATAGATATTTATTAGAAAGTTAAATTAGAAGAAGAACAAGTTTAAAGAAACTATGAATTGCTTGGGAAGTATTTTGGATATGCAGGATTGACTTAGAGACAATGGCAAAAAAATTTGGTGTTCAAAATTATAAAATGATAATGTCAACAACATATAAAGAAAATTGTATAAGATGTTTTTTCAGTGGGCACTTATCCCCCGAACAAGAATAGCAAGATGTTCAAGATAAGTCCCGAAAAGTTTTGGAAATGTCATTCAGACACTTGGCTCATATTACCAATGTGTGGACAGTCCGGCGCTAAAAATTATTGGACTAAAATCCACATGTGGCTGGAAAAAATGACACATAAACATATACTCTCTTGAAACCACGAGATTTTTTTTGCGGAATTTTGCCTGAAATATATGGCTTAAAGACAATGAAATATCTGATGTGTAAATGTAATTAACAGCAGCTTAGGATTGTATTTACTAAAAAGTGGAAAAATAAGAAGACACCATTCAGGAGGGATATCATTAAAAAATATTGGAATGTGCTGAAATGAGTAGACTGACATTGGAAATTTGAAACAAGATGATAAACAATTTTACAAAGTTTGGGAATCGATTCTATCATGTGGTAGATAATAAAATTAGTAATGGAATTTGTAGATTTTAGAAAAATAATAACATTATTAAAGAATGTATTTTTTAAATTATATTACAAAATAATTTTAGGATAATCTGGGAAGACAATATTGTTATAAATTAAACTAAGTAAATATGATTATTTTATAAATATGAATGAATAAAGCGTATAGTCCAACAGATTGATTAATAAAGATATAATTACTTGATATTTGGTTGAAAATATGACCGAGGAGTATAATTAATTGTAATAGAAGACTACGAAATGGTTCACAAAATAATATGTAAATCGAACCGGCACTGCTGTATGTATATATATGCTATATGGAAGATGGTTTATGTTTTTATGTTATGTTTGTTTATGTTTGTTTTAAAATCAATAAAAATTAAAAAAAAAATAAAATCATGTCAATAACATCATCAGACCATTACACTCTGTATAGGCTCAGTAAATCCTTGTTTTCATACTTCTTCCTGTTTTTTCCAGGAAGAATAGAACTTTGCAAAGTGTACCTTCTAATGTTATAACAAAAACAGTGATTGTTATTTTCAGTATAAAATGCCCTTTGACTTACAACTGCACTCAATCACAGTCTTAATCATGTTTAAAACTATAGTTGTCCCATGCATAAAAATCACGCATATACTTTCTTAAGTAACATGCATCACTTTGTTTTTCCTCTGGAGAACAAGGAGGGAAAATATTGTTGCTATAGAATTACTGCTGTTCCCACATGACATTTGCCGGAAACATATTCAGGAGGACCTTTACCCAAACAGCTGAAGGCTGTTTACCCAAGACCTTAAAAACCATTCCCACATAATTTAATACTAAAACTCTAGCAGATAGGATTCTCTAGATTCCTCCTTCATTCCCTTTCTGGGCCAGTAAACCCTGAACCGATGTGATCTTTCTTCTTGTCTCACATCTGGATTGTTAAAATTGAAGTGACTGGGAATTTGAGGGACCAGCAAAAGGTTAGAATTGCAAAGGGAAAGAAGGGAAGGTCTTACACTAGGATGAGTGAGGCCGATATCCCTTGTCTGCAAGGCAATAGTACATCTTCGGCATTTTTCCAAGCCCACCTATTTAGAATATCTTTTGGGTGATCCCACAACTACCTATATCTGTATCTGTATCTGTATCTGTATCTGTATCTGTATCTGTCTATATCTATATCTATATCTATATCTATATCTATATCTATATCTATATCTATATGCCTTTATTTATTTATTTATTTATTTATTTATTTAATTTTTATTTATTTATTTATTTATTTATTCCATAGATTGGAACTAACCTAAAGCTTTTATACTGTGTATGTGAACAATGTTCGGTCCTAGAGTTTTTCAACTCAAAGAGATTGTTCCAGTTGTCCTGGAAAAGATCTGAGCTTCAAATGGGTCATTTCTATTTTGACCATAGAAGAGGCTATCCCGATTCTGGAAAGAATTTTTTACAGAAATTCTAGATGTGGTCCTACTCCAAAACAGCTGTCTATGTACATTCTTCTTCAAGAATGGGATGGTTTTCCACATCCTATTTTATAGTCGGTATACTATCCTTTAAACATATTTGGAAAATGCTATCATGTTCACTTTTTGTTCATAATTCATCATTTTACAGATTTCATAAATGTGAAGGTTTAAATTGATCCCAAGCTCATGTTATTGAAAAGGCTATCCTAAGGCTACTCCTGCACACTCTGTGTGTGTGTGTGTGTGTGTGTGTGTGTGTGTGCATTTGAGTCAATNGTGTGTGTGTGTGTGTGTGTGTGTGTGTGTGTGTGTGTGTGTGTGTGTGCATTTGAGTCAATGTTCATTCCTGTAACTGTCTGAACAAATCCCTGTAGTTTTCTTGGTGAAATTTTGGAAATGATTTATCATTGTTTTCTGGTTTCTAGCCCAGTGCCTTATCACTACTCCAAACTGGCTCTCTTCTGTACATTCAGCAACTATTAATCAGCCTTCCCACTATATTTCAAACTCAAAGTAAAACAGGTTTGCTTCAATCCTACAACCATAGAGATTGCACCCAGAACCTGGGTGGTAAGACATGGAGTCTGCACCAGCGCAATTGTCTTTGGTATCTATTGCAGGCCAGACTTTTCAGCAATAGACTCATTTTCCATTTATTTATTTATTAAATCTATGAGGCCACCCATCACAAACATTCACACACTCTAGGTGGCGTACATTTAATCTTTGTGTTTCATTTTCCTAGTTAATATAGATATAAAAATCCTGTCAGTCTTCCAGGTGCTTCCTCTTATTAAGATAGCTATTATTTTTCACTAACAACAACAGCATTAGAATATATAATTGATTAGGACTATACTGTTTTGTCTCTTCCTGTAATATGTAAAATATAAAATCCCACTAAATGGGTTAAATTGAGTTGATATAAAATCAACTCAACACAACCCAGTCTCCTTATATGAAGCAGAGGAAATACTGTGTCCTGCCCCTGTTGGAATCTGATTCGGAGTGGGAGGCCAAGCAGCTGACAGGGAGTGGGAGTGTGGCTCTGTTGGCTGTGGAAGAAACTGGGGAAGGGCAAAGTCCAGCTNGTGTGGCTCTGTTGGCTGTGGAAGAAACTGGGGAAGGGCAAAGTCCAGCTGGGCAGAGCAGGGAAGAGGTAGAACAAAGGAGAGGGGAGTTCAGCGGAAGACCCAGGCCTACTCCCTCTTCATCCTACGCCATGCAGGGAGGAATGGAGAAGAGAACAATGTGGGTTGTGTAGCTTGCAGGGAGTAGGAAAGGGCCCTGATTCCCTTCTTTAGGCATACCTGGGAAGAGAGTTTAAAAGAGATGAAGCTGAGAGTGGCATCTGCTGGGAACAAACCTGAGTTTATCTTGTGTTGACTTTGGCTATCTGCGTTCCTGGCAACTGGGTGGAATTTCCAACTGGGTGGAATTTCTGCCATTCCTTCACATCAGGAATTCCTTCTCTTGCGCTGCTAGACTAATTGCCTCATCTTGCCTTGATTGGACTTATAATTTTTGTAGACAACATTTTGGACTTGAATCTCTGCAGCCAAAGGCTGTTCCTAGGAGAGTTTTTCTCTAGCCCAGAAGGTAACCGGGACATTGGGGGCAAAGTTGGAGCAAATAAAGAGACTCCTAATTATTATTGTGTTGTAATAAGTATTGCCTTTGTGCCACACCCCGGGTCATCACATACTGCCTGCCACACCATAATAATCAGGGATGCTTGGACTTTCACAGAAACATACAACCAGTCGTTGTTTTTCTCTGCCTGAAATACACAAGCTCATTGTGTACATCACATAAAAATTCTACTCTTTTTCTTGATCTACATTAAAAAGAGGCTGTCTGATGCTTTGATTCAAATATGACAGTCATCTCTTTATTTTAATGTTCCAAATTTCAGTAGAAAAATACGTTCCTCTTACCAGTTGGATCACATCCTGTACTTACAGTGCAAAGTCAAACTTTGTCAACAAATGCAATGTTTCAAAAATCATATAAACAACACTCAACTTACCCTAATCACACACATCTACTTCTTGGCAACCATCTGGATCACTTATGGTTCCATAATCAGAAAAGTGTGAATCATCCTCTACCAGGCACTCATTTAAAATTATATCCCCATAGACCTCATCTTTAATACAGTAGGCTAAGATCTCCCCCAAAATATCCTCTCCATCAACGTGCAATTTGATTTTTTTCACAGTCGAATTCCTCAAAACGTAGACTCTTAAACAAATGTACATTATCAAACTCTCCTAGAAGACAGGACAAAATAAATACAGTATAACTTGTGGAATGGTCATGAAAAATGTGCATCACATTCATCAACAGTTATTTCCATATGGATTGATTGATTGGGGGCATCAATTTAGTATTGATTCTTAGACACCACCTAGATGGATGGATCTTCTCCAGAATAATTTCTCCCCAATCTGCCCATAGAGTATCCCATTATGCACCTATCAGTGATATAATCAAGTTCATTCACATTGATGCTGCTCATCCTCTTCTTTTTTCTTCCAATTTTTGTAGCATTGGGACTTCTCAAGGGAATATGATCTTCAGAAAATCTGTCATAAAGATATAGACCGAGTCTGTTCATTTGTGCCTTGAGTAAGAACTCTGAATGCGTTTCTTCTGTTGTCCACTGTTTGTTTTCTTGGCTAGCCAAGCGATTGTCAAGAGTCTTTTCTAACACTTACATTCAAAAAATGCCAATAATCGCATTTAGTCCTCAGACATTTATATAATGCTTCACAGTGCTTTCCAGTGGTTTAGAGACAGCACATTGCCCTCAACAATCTGGGTCCTCATTTTGCCAACAGCAGAAGCATGGAAAGCTGAGTCAATCTTGAGCCAGTCAGGATTAAACTGCGGGCAGTAGCAGAATTAGCCTGAAATCCTGCATTCTAACCACAGCACACCCATGGAACTTTTAATCAGTTGAAATGTATTTTATTTGTTCATTTCTTGCACTTGAAGTACAAGTGCACTTAAAATAATCCTTCTGTTTTGCTTTTTCATAGTTCAACTTCACTTCCATAAATTGTCACAGGGAAAACTACTGTCTATAAAGATATCAGGGCATACAAATATATTTTCCAAGGCCTTTGTTGTGTATCCTACCAACTGTATTCTATGCATATTTTTTGACTGCTGATTCTTTTTCTGTTGATAGTTGATCATATAAGGCAGAAGATTTCCACCACTTCACTGTTTTTTTGACATTTCTAATGCAAGTTGCTATACATGCTGTCTTGTCTTCTTTGCATTTAAAGAATACTACTTTTTCACTGTACTATTTGACTTTCATTAGAATTTGCAAATCACTTATACTTTCAGCAACCAGATAAATGCCATCAATAGATTACTGATATTTCTTCCTTTAATTTTAAAATCACATCACTCCAGCCAGTCTGTTTTTCCATGTTCCATCTGTTGCTTCCTTTGTTATGTATAGGCTTCACATGAGGACAGTGAGATGTTCTGGGATATCTATTTTCTTAAGGGCGCAACTTGACTTCCTTAACACAACTGAAAGCCTTTATATAATCAATGAGAAACTGAGTGATTTCTTTTTGGTGTCCATCTGTCTTTTTCCATTATCCAATATGTGTCAGCAATTATTTATCTTGTTCTTTGGCCTTTTCTAAAATGAACTGGAACATCTGGCATCTCATTCCCATGTAAGGCTGCACCAAATGAGCCCAAGCATTATTTTCATAGCACATAAAATTAAAAATATTAAATAGTTTGTTAAATATTTTGTAAGGCATATTTTCTTTGGTATTGGCATGTATGCTGTCCTCTTCTCATCTGTTGGATTCCATGTCATTCTTCAGATTTTTCTGAAATAGTTTGCTGTTAGAATTTTTATTAATTATTATTTTGCCTGTTTGCCATGTTTCTGTAGATATTCCATCAATTTCTGTAGCTTTCCAATTTGGGAATGACTGGATTGCCAATCTTACTAGAATTAGAGGTCCTTGTAAACAGGGAATATCTACTAAGGTATCTTGAGTATTGACATCTCTACTATACAGAATAATCCTTCCACATCTCTGTTTAATCATTAAATCAGTTACTGTCTGTTCATTGGCATTCTTTAGCACACCAATTTAAGGTTGCAATCCTCTTCTGAGTTCAAGATCTTTTACATATCTGTCCCTGGGAGGAGGTGTTGTTTCCATCTTTAATATCTTCATAGATGTTGTTGTAATATCACTCATTATCTCTTCTAGCAATTTTATGGACTTCTGTGTTAAGTTTCTTTCTCAATTTTTAAAATTTTTATTTGCATTGGTCTGGTTTCTTATGTTTATTAGTCTTATCCTTAACAATATCTTTGATTTAATTTTATCGTTTTCTGGCTCCCTTTCAATGAAATTCAAAACATCCTGACAAGTTTTAACTTAGCCATGTCATAAATACTATTACTACTTTGGAAAAAAAATCCTCAGCTCTTCCTTAGTAGTATGTTGAGTCTGTCTGACATGAGGAGCCCATCATCCAGCTCTATATTGTCAATCAACTTATTTTGTCTGCCAGTGTAGTTTTATTGGTAACATACAAGAGTGATTTATCATTTCCTTCTCTTGTGCAGCACGAAATGCTGCCTTTGCCATTATCACTGAAGTGATCATCTGCCTCCAGCACCTTCTTATATTGCTGTAGCCCAGGATAGGTTGCTTGTTTTTAAGATAGACCTGCTTGCTTTAACTGGGCAGCTGAAATTACCTAAATCAATGTGTGAATATCCTAGGAGTGTAAACTACTGGTATATACTTCTGGATTTTTTAAAATTATCCTCCCAGGAACACAACTCTCTCAAAATGAAGCAGAATATCAGGACTTGATGTGTGTGGAAGGGAGGTACTTACTTCTATAGTAATTATAATTAGGATTACAATGTGAGATACTCTAGATGCTGGATTAAGTAATCTGTTTAATTTATTTAAATTAAATTTATTTAAATTAAATTAAATTTATTTAAATTAAATTCCTGCACACTGCCCTTTGTTTAAAGATTCTGCTTAGAAGTTTAGAGAAATACCTGTAAAGCAAAGGAAGTGGCAAGGAAGTATTAGCAAAGTAGTTAAAGAAATAACAATACTGTCCCCACTTTGGTATATGCCAAAGGGGTATTAAGATGTTTATTCACATGAAAGAGTGCCATCTATTGGCTCCCCAACATTATTTTTATTGTTTTCTTCACAGCTGCCTTTTTCAATATAGATAGATTTAAAACTGGGAGCTGCGATGATGCAGTCCAATGGTTTCTTCAGTATTGCAAGTTGCAGTATAGGTTTGCACCTGATCTACCCAGATACGTGCTATATCCTTTTATATATTCATTAGTATGTCTGCCATGTCTCTAGAACCGATCACTGTTTCTGTATGTATGTGTTTCAGAGTGTGCATGCATGAGTATCCCAGAAAAGGATAAGGAAAAAATTATTTAGCATAAAAAAACTTCCATAGAATGAGAGATTGGAAGAAGGTAGGATGAGAGAATATAAAGTAAAACATGAGATAAAGGGGGCCAAACTGATACTTTAGTGTGCTTTCCTCATATCTGGAAGATTGAAAAGTTGATGAACAAAAATCAATTTGGTTGAATGAAAGAATAGTAATGAGTAACAATCAAACTTGCTCCATATCTCAGGCAGTTCTGCACTGATGATGCAAACTTTGAGTCCTCATTTTTTAAAAATAAAAAGTGGCAAAGAATTTGCCTGATCAGGAAATAAGTCATGGGTATATCTTGGTAATATATTTTCTACCACTTTCTTAAAATTGTCTTCTCTTTCTTAGTACAGGACTACATTGTCTATTTCCGAAGCAAGCAACAATTTTAATGACTCCTAACCAATTTCCCAAGCAATGCATATTTTGCAGTGCTTTTAAAAACAGAATTGGTTAGGTTTTTGTGATTTGCTAGTCAGGACTCAGGAAGCATTCGTTCAGCAACTCAGCTGATTATTTGCTTGGGGGAAGTGGGGTTGGGCTGGGTATATCAAAAAGAAGACTGAAGACAGAAATAGAACTGCAAGCCTAAACATACTTACTGAGAGAAAAGACATTTCCCAAACAAAATGGGATTCATTTCTAAATTTCGGAACAGATTGTAAATGTAAGAAGAAAATAACATAAAAGAATAACCTTTTTCTTCTCCAGTAGCTGAAAGCCCCACCCTTATAAGTATTTATTATGAATGTATTTACCACCCAAGATACTTTGTATTTAAAATTATAAAAATATTTAATATTTCCCCCAACTATACTGGGGGAGAGGGGTTAGCAATGAAACTATTTTCTATTTACTGTGATTCAGTAGCAACATCATGCTAAGGGCTATCAGCTAATATTTGCCAGTTTATGTGATAATCCTTTCCTCCAAAGAAGAATTACCTTTCAACAGCTGTTTTCAAAAATTTACTTTTTAATCTGAAGACAGTTTCTTTCTTTTTTAAGGGAACTGATTGATAAAGAGATTTATTGATTTATTGATTGACTGATTGATTGAATTTACATTGCCACCTATTCACCCATGGCGACTCAAGACATCTTACAGAATATAAAACCACATTTAAAACAATAAAAACTAACAAAAAGAATCAAATAAATTAATATAGTACAATATAATAAAATCATTCCCCAATCCCACACCCTGCCCCGGCAACAGGCAGATCACATGAGCTATTAATGGGCTCCATCCAGCTCTGGTTCTCAGGACCCTGGCAGAACCAGGTTTTCAGCGCCTTCTGGAAGAGTATTAGAGCAGGGGCCGTTCTAATCTCTGGGGGAATGATGTTCCAGAGAGAGAGAAGCCACCACAGAGAAGGCCCTTCTACTGGGTCCCACCAGGTTATTTCTTCTTTGGAGTTGGGCCTGCAACAATCCTGCCTCCCCACTCTGATAGATGGACCAGCAAAAGATGATCCCTCAGATCAGGGTCGCCAACCTTTGGGACTTCAAGGACACCAAATGATTTAAAATCCTGGGGACCACTAATATGAATTTGGACTGATGGTGGCTTGCTGACATTAGTGGGAGAGGGAGAGAGATCTGATCTAACTCCTCTCTCTCCTCTCTCTCTGCACTCTCTCTCACACACACAAACACACACACACACAAACACACAGAGGCAGGATGGGATTCAATTTCTTAACAACCGGTTCTTGTGGTGTGGCCTAATTTGTGGGTGTGGGTCTGGTGTATGGGCTTTGGTGGTTCATGGGTGTGGCTTGCTGGGCATGGCCTGTATGTAAATATTATAATATTTTGTAAATATTGAATTTTTATAAAAAAGAGGCAACTTTTTACCCAAAATCAGGCAAAGCAGGCAGGCAGATTGAGTTGCTCACAGAATCAGATTCATTCAGAGATCTATCATTCTGCCACTGGCTACCTGCACTGAATAACAGAAGCTTCAGTCCTAAGGAAGGTTCTGCTCTGCTTAAAAGCAGAGCTGAAGATCTAAAGATTAGCTAGAAAGCAAGAAATCCAACAGTTTCCTGCTTTCTAGCTAATTTAAATCTCCTGGCAAAGCAGAACAGTTGATGGTCAGAAAAAGGAAAAATAGCAATTTAGTAGGCAAGTTTGCCTGATAAGGAGTGAGTGGGCGGGGAGGGTTCCCATGGGCCATGTGTGCAGAGCAGCCTTGTGTTCCCCTGCAGCCTGGATAAATTGCTTTGGGGGCTGCTCTGGGGGTGACATTTCTCTGTGGACCACCAAAATGTTCTCACAGACCACCAGTGGGCCATGGCCCACCAGTTGGCTACCGCTGCCTCGGATAACCTGGTCCCAAGCCATGAAGGGCTTTAAAGGTAACAACCAGCACCTTGAATTGCACCTTGAAGCAAATCAGCAACCAGTGTAGCTCCCGCATGAGAGGTGATACATGTGCACATTGGGGTCTGCACAAAACCATCCGGGCTGCTGCATTTTGCCCTGGAACTTCTGGATGCTCTTCAAGGGCAGCCCATTTAAGTGCATAGCAATAGTCAAGACAGGAAGTGACTAGGGCATTCTTTTGTAAGGAAACAACTTGTACAATACCTTCTAATTTACAGCAAATGTGATCAATGATAAATTTTGAGTCATTTGAGAGGTTTCAGACTGAAAGGGAAGGGAAACCTGCCTATGAAAGTTGTCCTTTGCTTTGATGTTTTGAGAAAAATACACTCTTTTGAAACCAGCATTGCTGTAAATGCCTTTCTCAAGGAGCAGAATTCAAAAGTGTTGCATATTTCCTACAAATAGGAACAGCTTGATAGCTGGATGTTGGTGATGGCCTCAGTTTCACTGGAGGTTTTCACTGAGAAACCAGACAGCCATTGGATACCTTAAGTTGGGTTTCTGAAATGAGCAATAGTTACAGATAACAGATAATCAGAGTTGGAAGGGACTTTGTAGGTTACCTAGTCCAACCCCCCCACCCAAGCGAGAGACCCTACACCATTTCTGACAGATGGCAGTCCAATCTCTTCTTGAAAGTCTCAAGTGATNCCTTATTTCCAGGTTAAATCTCTCCTTGTTCAGTTTCCACCCATTATTCTTTGTCTGGCTTTCAGGTGAAACATTATGGTCTGAATGGCCTCTTCCAATTCTACAGTAAGAGTTAAAAGGCCATATGGATTCCAGAAGGCAGCTATTACTTTGAAAATAATACCTTTAAAAAAATATATTTAGTGTGCATACCTTTTATTGGCTAAGTTCCTCTTTTGTTTGTTAAAATTATTCTAATCAAAGGAATGTTGAACTCTGGCAAAATGATTCTCCCTTGAGAACTCCAAGTACAACAAGGGTAAGGTTAAATGAACAGTGTTGATCCTCTTAAATATTTTTACTGAAAAAAAATGAAAAGACAAATGAGATGAAAAATGAAAGGACAAGTAAGATAGAAAGAGGACATTCGGTTTTATCTATCAACTACTTTACCTTATTAAGATAGACATGCATATTATTTTCAGGCAGCATGTTCTGGATACTCAAAACCAGAGCATGAATAACAGAAAGAACTTTTTCCCAAGTGGCTTTATTTCCATATATTTGTTAATTGTGATTGTTAATAGTAAATTTATGTAAGCCTGAATTCTTCTACCTGGGAAACGTTGGCTTGAATTCTGATACTGTAGTTGCAACAAATCTAAAAAGAACTAAACTGGGAAAAAATATTTCTTGCAGCTAAACTAAACCTGAGGCCAGGACTGTAACTGGTGTGCCACGACTGTATCAAAAGCTACTTAAAACATTATGTTTATTCCCATCTTATAATAGTCCTAGTTTATAACAGTCACAGTCACATAATCTCACCTCTAAATATGGAACTTCAGACATGTTTCCAATAAACATGGACATTTTAGGATCTTAGGACATTTTAGGATATAATTTTAGAGTTCATGCAGTTATGGTAGTTTTCTAGTGCAATCTGAAGGTAACTGTGATTAGGTTTCCCAGAGATAACTAGCCAATTAGTTAATTATTAATTAACGAGCCTTTGCTTAAATACCTCCAGATCCTTCACCATCCGTATTATCCTCCTTTGATGTTATCTAATATGTTAATGTTATAATTAACATGGAGTGTGCAGAACTGAGCTAAAAACTTCAGCTGCACACTGGGCAGCACAGGATCAAATGGGATCATTTCTTCTTGGGATCTGGCCACTATCTTTCTATTAATATCTCCTCAAATTATCTTAATGTTACTGGCTCACATTAGTCTTGTATATATTTTAGATTTCATTAATCTTTATTTTTAATGTTTATTTTTATTTCTATATTTTTTATTAAAAGAATTTTATTAAATCTTTATACAAAAAGACATATACAAACAAAACAAAACACTAAAAACATAAAATCTTTTGGACGGCGTTGATCCTGAGTTACATCTTTTTACAGGACATAAATTCAATCTGTTCTGTTTATTTATAGCATTTGCCATTTCTATTCACTATTTTTACATTTTCTAGTATAGCTTCTCCCCTCGTTTCACTTCTATTTCTGATGATATTATTTTCATCTCAATTTAATCTATATGATTAATCTTTGTCTGTTCCTATTTACTGTTTATTATCTTTTTCATTAACAAAAATTCGTTCGTGTAAATGACCGATTTGGAGTATAATGCCTTATACTTATCCTTCCCGTAGTTTTAAAGCCTTAACATCAAACATAAGTAAATTTCATCTCAGATCTGCGTAGTACATTCTAAAGATAGACATCAATATTTAAAACACCAGGAAACAAAAAATTTTTTAAATATATATGATGATTAAAACAACATCCAAGCAATTAAAATAAATATCATTAAATATTAGTATTCATTTAAGTCTAAACATTTACACAATCCTTTCTAAATAAATACAGCTCTATGGGAACAATTAAAATGCTTAGTTAGCTTCCCCTCCTTCACTTATATTTAAAATATTATACAAGACAATGTTCCCATGTTTCTTAATTCAATTCTCTCATATTGATTTTCATTTATTTTATTAAAAAAGAAATTTTGCTAGTTAATTAAATATTTTCCCCATTTTATAATCATATATATTCCAATTTTAACATTATTTCAAAATAAAATACAACAACACAATCTATGTACCTTTGCAGCATCCTTTTCAATTGTAATTTTACCCATTACTCTAAATAAATTCTGTTTCTTACATCTTGTTAAACTTTGGTAGCTTCTCTCCCTTCTTTCCTGCCCTTGCTTCTCCACCTAACCCTTTTTAGCCGCCCCTTTGTCTCTTAATGTCCACCCCTTGTGTATTTTTCTTTTCTGTTGCTTTTCTGATGTTGTGACCACTTTTCCCCTTGTTTCCCCTTTTTTGGTTGTTTTTTTTAGTCTTAAATCTCCATTTCTTCTCCCTTCTCCCTGTTCTTCCCCCAAATACAAGTGCTTGTTCATGTAGGATGGTTCTTCTTTCATCCAATCTACTTGTTCTTGTCGTTTCTCATATGTAGAAATTGCCATTTCTAAGAAACGAAAAATAGAGCAAAAGAACCTTACCCTCTTGTTTCTCTTGTTCATATTTTATAACATTCCATTTCAGTTCAATCATAAGTAAATGCCATTTGTAAAAAAAAAAAATTTAAACGACGCCAAATGATTTTAGTCATTCAAATAAGAATTTCCAAAAAAATCTCAAAGTACCAAACAATCCGAAAAACACAGTCATTTCATTTAACACCTTCTTCTTTTGTTTCTCACTTTTTTCTTTCATTTAATGCGTCAAGAAACTTCAAAATTCCTTTGACTCTTCAACTCGCATCTGATAGATGCCAATTATGAATGCCAAAATAGAAAATCCAAGATATAAAGAGGCCCAAAACCAAAGAATGAAAAAGATATAAATAAAAGCAAAAATAAAAATATATCTAGAGTCAAAATATACAAAAGGCTGGCGAGTAAGAGATGTCAACAAGTATAATATGGACTGCACACTGCACTTTGATTTATTATCCAAGGCTCTTATTATGACTCTCTTTCACACAGCTTCAAAGCCAAGCTCAAGTGTTGAAATTATTGAATAAGAGTCCAGGAAATACATCCTGTAGTAATATTTTCTTGCTCTCACCTCCATCTTAATCACATTAAATGTCCTTGAAGAAAAAAAAAGGGAAGGAAAATTTATACATTTTCTCCCCAATTCAAATAAAGTACTTCAAGCCCTCTAAGTTGGCAGTTTGACAAAAGTCTTCTTTAATACTTTTTCCCCCCCAGCCAGAAGAGAGTAATGTATCAAAACTCAGAGAAAAGAAGAAAAAATATCAAAGGAGGTCTTCTATCCTAATGAAAATTAAAAATACAAGAAGCTATGAAAATATATATAACAAAAATTCAAATCTGGTTACCTACAAAATCAACATAAAGTCCCAAAAAAGAAATAGTAAGGAAAGAATCCAAGCTCCATTGACATCACTTAAAAAAACGCCGGCTTAAACAATCCAGTCAAACAAAAATAAAGTCACAGTTTCTTCATTGTTCAGGATATCCTTCAGATCTCAGCCAGATTTACATTACAAAAGAGGTTTTCTCACCCCAGGCCGATATCAGCGTTCGCTCACAGCCACTTTCTTTCGGAGCTGTCCCGGCTTCAGCAGCTTTGGAGGCTGCCTGTTCCACCGCCAGCAAAAGGCTTCTCCCTGGATCAAACAGAGATTTGCGATATCTCTGGGATCTGGGAAACTGTGCCCTTCACAATCCCCGTCTCTACGGGAACGGTTTAGGTCCGTTCGACCGCCAGGAGGCGAAAATATTCAGCTGCGATCTTCAGAGGCCCCGAGATCGCAGCTGTAGCACCGAGACGAAGCTCCGCCTTCCCCATTTTTATTTTTTTCAATGCATTTTTATACAGTATATCCATTGTTTTTATTGTGAATTGTATGCCTTCCAGAGTCATTCTTCATAAGGTTGGCAGCTATAGAAATTGAATTAATTAATAAATAAAAATCTTGCATCCAACTATTATTTAGTTTCATTTGTAAACAATGGCCATGAATATAACCATAAATTGATCTCAAATGAATTTTATTAGTTTAATTTATATAATTCTGTTTTAAAAATGCCACATTTAAAGAAGTGTTGCTCATTAGTGATCAACATTAATCAAAGGAATATAGCATCTCCAGTGTGATACTGAATGAATGGATACTTCATCTCGTATTACATGACTGACACCAAAGGCTGTGATTGGAGGAATGAAAACACAGCCTTTTTGGAGCCACCCATTTTATAATTTGAAAATTTGGTCATCATGATCCCTGAGTAATTGTGACAAAAAAACAAACAACTTTACATTTCTGTTGAAATAAGGTATTATCCCATAACTGTTACTTAAAAGCAATCAATACAATGTCCTGTAATGAACGAGAAGCTCATGAATATGAGACATTTTGATATGTGGAGTAGCATTGCAAACCATTTTAAAAAATGATTTGATTTTACCAGGGCTCAAGTTCTTTGAAATGCTTTCAGATCATATACTTCTGTAAAGTATTCAGCTGTCTGCAGTGTAAAATTGTCCAAGAGATTACATTGGCAGGCCAACCCTGTAGTGTTTTTAAGGCATTATTGTGTTTCTGAATTAATGTCAGCAGGAGCCCTTAAGATGCTTATGAGATTAGGTCTGTGAGGAGTCTAAGTAAGTGCCACATATTATTTCACAAGTTCATTTGGTGAACCAAGTCCCTTTGCTAACTAAGCATTTGTATATTTTAAAAATACAAGTAACAATCATTATTCTTTATGTCCTTGCATTATTGTAATCATCTCTTTGTTATGACCTAGTAAGGAAACAGCAAGAAAGTCTTGTTCAGTTAAAATATCCAATAGGTGGGGGTGGAAAGGCATTTACAAAAATTCAGTGTCTGCACACCACAGCTATCCTGCTAGTATGTTGTTATAAAGGTGAAAATGAGTTTTTGCTTCTTAAAAGCTAGCAACATTTGTGTGGCATATAGTCCAAAAGATACATGAAGAACGTTTCTGAATTTTAGTGATATATAGCATACAGGATAAATGATTGGGAAGAAGTAGTAAGGTCAAAGGGAAATGAAGAGAAGAAAGTAGAGACCAATGATGGTAATGGAATATAATAACTATATAATTATATTATATTTAGTCATCATTGCATTAACAGCACCCAGCATATTATTTATTACCAATTTATTTCAATTAAAATGTATTAATCTGCCATTGCAGGTGCTTTCCATATTCCATTTCCTTCTGATCCCACTGTTTATTCCTTATACAGACACTTTGAGTGTCAATGAAACAATGTTTTGCTGCCTACATTAGAGCAATCAAGGAAACCTCCTATTGACCAAGTCAAGAGTCTAGAACAAAGGTGTAAAACTTGCAGCCCATGGGCCAGAAGCATCAAGTTCTGGCCACCCTACCCCCCAGTTTAACGAAGGGGAGGAAAATTACAATACATCATGTGATGACAACATATCATTGCGAGTTTGACACCCCTGGCCTAGAACATAAAGTACCTTTGTTATTTGGTATATATGGTAGAAAACCCACCAATTTCCAATTAAAAAGGATCCATTTGCTACTGAGGATTGCAGCTGGCAAGGCTGAAGATTAATTAATAAACTGATTTCCATTGGTACTCTGCCACAATTTAAAAAAATGACTCTGGGTAGACATGAATAGCTGGAGAATGGACTGAAGTGTTTGTAAACAGAGGCCAGTACAACCAACTGTGTGAGAACCACATAAGAAATAAAGCAGTCCATTGGAAAAAATGTTTATATAACAACAGGTCTTCAGCCTTTTAGAAGCTGTTGTCCATCATAATTTGGTGGTGTGTATCTACAGTATTTTACAGACCTGTCCAAAGATTTTAATCCCATGACTGCTCTAAGTTCTTTTCTGTAGGAAAGTAGGGCCAACCTTTTAGAATTATCTTCTCATGACTGTCAACTTGTAAAACATTCCTACACTTGTTTCAAAGTTGCCATAAGAAAGAGCGGGGAGGGAGGAAAGACTGGAGAAGCATATGGCAAATGAACTTTGAAGCATATTCCAACCTTACCTTAAAAAAGATTGTAGCTTAGCTACTGGAGCTTTTGCCCACAAAAAACTTTAATTGGAGAACATGATGGATCTTTGATCAGACAATTGAGGTGGCCATGTCTTTCTGCCCAATGATGGGGCTGGCCTTGACAGACAAGAGGTCCAGTTAACATTTTATGTTACATACACAGGTCCAGTTAACATTTTATGCACTTGATGAAGTGAACCATAATAGCAAAATGTTATTTGACATACCTTTTTGTGGCTATATTTTACATCAACAAATGCATGCAGTTTACTTCACCAAATATATCATTTCTGGGGCTTTTCTAGTATTCTTAGTCACAGGGAGAGAGCATAATTTTCATATGAAAATTAAAGCAGTGTGCAAAGGACAGAGCCTGGTTCATCCATCTGCATACATTTTCATATATGTTAAAAATAATAGTGGAATAGTACAGTAACTCGTAGGAAAATATTATTTAAGTCTGTGAATAGTTTTTAAGAGTTAGCCAAGTGATAATTCTAAGTACAATATATGAAGGCATCACAATCTATCAAAGAGGTCCAGGGCACATTGGATCAGCTATCTCAGAGGTGTCAAACCTGATTTCATTCAGAGCCACATCAGAGTTGTGTTTGACCTTGGAAGGATGAATGGGCGTGGCCAGGGTGGGCATGGACAGCTCGACATCACTCATGTTGGGGGCACCTGTGGTGGCTTGAGTGCTCTGCCTGTGAAAATGGGCTCCTGAGCTCTGTTTTTGGCTGCAACGGCCTCCTGCAACCCTCTGCCAGTGAAAATGGAGCTCGGGAGGGCCACCCTCCACTCTCCCACGCTCCATTTTCGCTGGCAGTGGCACCATGGGCTGGTCCTTTGCTGTTTTCAGAGCAGTCCTTGGGCCAGATCTAAACACCCCGCAGGCTGGATCCAGCCCCTGGGCCTTGAATTTGACATCCCTGAGCTATGTGCGACAGGATCTTTTTTTGGAGAGATGATAGGGACAGTTGCTCTGAGTCCAACAGGTAGAAGGGGCTATAACTGAAAATATGATTCACTTTTTAAAATTACCATATAGTCTGATAATTCTCATTAGAGGAAATTAAAATAACCAGATAAATATAATGTGCAGTATTTTTTTGGAATTCCCACCCATTCATATTTACAGCACAAGTCCTCTTTCTCCAATGGTCTAAAAAAAGTGAAGAAATATGTAATCTCGGTAGGTAGATAGCATACATGTTTTTTTTTGGGGGGGGGGGNCGGTAGGTAGATAGCATACATGTTTTTTTTTGGGGGGGGGGGAGTTCAAACCAATGTTCTATCTGAGACATTTCAGAGTCTTTAAAAGGTGGTATTCCTGAGATCTACTGGTGGTTTGTTTGATACAAACTGTATGAGAACATAGAAAGTATTTAGAAGCTTTTTTAACAGCCATCTGTATGAAATATGGAGTGGATGGATGACTAATCTCTCAGATCTGTGAAAGTGGAATTTTATGAAGTCTTGCAGATGGTATTTTAAATCCATTTGATTGGTTGCTTATTGTATACTTGGTTCAGCACACGTGTTGCTCCATTCAATACAGTATGTTCCCCAAATTGACTAGTAAGCTACAATAAGTAACTAAAGAAAGGTGTATGTTGTACTTCAACCAGTGCATGGGATGTTCCACATAAAAAGTTGCAGACTGCATTCTCAGACTACATAAACCTCTGCCCAGCAGTTCTAACAGGTTTTCTGCCTCTTTTCTTCAAGACAGACAATATATATTCCATATGCTCTGAACAGCCTTTGTATAAACATGGAATCCCTACACTGTCTCACTCAATTATAACATTAAAAAATTGCATTCACAAAACTCAGCTTGTATTTCATTTGATTTTAGAAAACGTTCTTAATTTTATGAAGCAGAGAAAAAGTTAAGCAGAGCCTGCCAACATCCCAAACAATAGAAAATGGCTTTTCTAAACTTCCAACAGTCAGCAGGAGTAGAGATTTAGCAACTTTCACATTTTTAACTGTGATTCCTTGCACAGATTCCATGCCTTTTCAGCTTCCCCTTTCTTTGCTTCAGGTTACTTCAGGCCTTGTTAAGAAATGCTGCTCCACTGATTTAAACATTCAGGAACAAAAATCTTCCCACCAGCTTTTCTGAGGTTTGGGGTCTTAAAGCGTATTGGTCTACAACTCTCAGATTCATATCCAGTACAGATTATAGATTAGAAGTTATATTTCAATACTGAATTATTCAATTCATCATAGAATGCTATTTAGGGAAGCTGATACATGTCCATACAAAGAACAATATCTTCATTTTGGGGGAATGGTGGGGGATTTACTCCTTTCTCCAGTTAATTCAACTGTCTTAAGTTTTTAAGGACATATTTTTCTGCATAGCATAGTAAATACTATAATTTCTATCCAAAGAAATGAAGCAGAGGACTGACTTCTGGGGACAGCAATAGTAAACGGAAGATGACTATTTTTGAGGATCTTACAATCTTGTTCCCGCCCCCCCAAAAAAGGAGCTGGTGAATGATTGGTTCCTCAGAACTCCTCTTAAGATCAACGACAGGACAAGGATCATCCACAAATTTGCTCCATACAGAACCTCCTTGCAAAGAGATCATATAATAAGGATCTCCAATGGGTTTGACAGCTGTAAGAGCCAGGAGGGGAATCATCTTGTCTATGCTGTGATTTGGCACTTTCAAAGAGACTCTACTGTTCTACTTCCTCTTTTAACTACTTTAGGAGCTGCTTACTATTGATTTAGGACCTTCAAAAGGATAAGTTTTATTCAGGGGTGTGATTCAATTGGTATAACAACTGGTTTGATGAACGTGTGCTTTGCACATGTGCATGTGTCAAACACACACTCTGTGCATGTGCTCTGCATTTAAAAAAGCTAATACTTACCTTCAACTGCAACTGAAGAAAACAGCTGAGGCACAGCAAACCACTCTGCTACACGAATCATTGGTGCTCTAACAAAAAGACATAAAGAACAGGAAAGAGCAGGGGTGGGTGGGCAGGCCCACATACTTGTCAGAGCAAACCAGTTCGAAGCTAGCTGATTGTTGGAACAAGGGGTTTGCCCAAATTGGTCAGACCCGGGAGAATCCCACCCCCGGCTTTATTATACTGGAGAATCTTTTACTCAGGATAAAAGAAGTTCTAAGTTTAAGGACTATTTTTTTTAAAAAAATTGGGACAATAGAAAAAAGGAGATAAGAATGTTGGGGTTTTTTTTTAAAGCTGAGGGGTTAGATCTACTTAGAAACACATTTCCTAAAATATTTTTAAAAATTTTAAAATAAAAGAATATATGAAGATTTTGAAATTAATTCTAAGAAATCATCCTGTTAAAAATAAATTGTTGAAAATTGTTGATTGGAAAATAAATAGAAGCTCAGAGATGACTTGAAGGTTGACTATTGTAGAGGGAACCAGAGTTCAATTATAATTAAAGAAGAAACCATTTACTATAATGGAGCAATATTATTTGACTATACAAGAAATGAAAGCTACCTGGGAACAATGTACAAATTATTTTCAAGATTATCTGATACTACAACAGGGGATATAGAAGAACAACAGAATTTATTGGATAAAACAGAAACTGAGACTGATTTGAATGTGAATTTGGATTTTTAAAAATGCCAGATTACAAAAGCAATATAAAAAGATGCCATGGACCCAGAAATTGAATTAAAAATGCCAGAATATAAGAATGATATGGAAAAAGATGTCACAATGGATTTACAAATGAAACCAACTGCTATCTCAATAATTAAAAGGGACACACAAATAAATCAGAAGTGTAATTTGGAAAACCTTATCTTGGATTTACAGAAGGTACCGTATTTTACAAAAGGTTAGTTAGACTAATGAAGCTAAAGGAGGAGACAAAGAGAATATAATAAGAAATTAGTTTATCTTTTACGAGATTAAAGATTAAAAACAGTAAACAGAACAAATTCAAGTGGATTTATTTTATCAGGGTAAATACCTATGTTGTAGTTTCTGACAGCTATTAATGGAATTTCTTTTTGATTAGGACAATGACAAAGCTTTAAAGGTGTGTTTTTAAATGGGGAGAGATTTATTTTGCTTTTTTTCTTAGATAAATGATAAATTAGAATACAAAATGGACCTATTAGATTAAGGTTAAGATATAATACATTACTATTTCTGGTAGCTCAGTAGACTTTTGCTGATTGGAACTGAATGATAAGTTTTTATAATTTACTTATTGATAAGGGAGGAGGTATGGGAAGAAGAAATTTCCTTTTTATTGAAATATGTTAAAAAGCTGTTAAATTACTGAAATAATTTATATTTGTCTAGGAGAGGTGGAGTCATCTATGATACACCTTGCTTTTATTTTCTTTTTCCTATCTCTTTGAACTTTTCTTTTTCTTTACTGTTTATAAATTTCTCTTGTTTTGTATTAGCCTTTTATCTCTGTATCTGTAAATTCTAATAAAATTATGACAAAAAGAAATGAAGCAGAGAGTTCATGACTGCTGTTTAAAGAGCAGGTGGCAGCTATGGCCATGAGATCACTTGCCCAGGTCCATTTTGCACACCATCTTCACCCTTTCCTTGATCAGGAGGCCCTTCAGGCTGATGCAGGGGCGGGACCAGTTCGCACCTATTCGCTAGAACCGGTTGTTAACATTCTAAGCAGTTTGGAGAACCGGTTGTTAGAAGAAATTATTGGCCTAATCCTGTAAGGAAGGCAGGAAGGAAACATTCTGGTGTTTCTTACAGAAACTGCCTCTCCGTTAACCCTTATTACATTCTTGGCAGGACTGGACTTCCTGTCTCAGAAACATCTCTGGAGTTTTTCCCCCCTCCTTTGCTGATACTTTGCTTGTGTGGAGTGACCATTCAAAGTTACAATGGCACTGAAAAAAGTGACTTATGGCCGTTTTTCACACTTATGACTGTTGCAGCATCCCACAGTCATGAGAGGCCAGGCGAGGAGATGCGTGCCTCAATGTGAGTGATATTGAGTTGGCCACACCCAGCCAATAACATGACCACCAAGCCATGTCCATCCAGTCACATGACCACCAAGCCATGCCCACCAACTAAGCCATGCCCACAAAACCGATTGTTAAAAAATTTGAATCCCACCCCTGGGTTGATGCCTTCATCCCCTTATGAATGGAGTATCACAAGGCCCTTGAAGACTATCCAGAAAGTATGGCTGGTCCAAAACAAGGTGACAAAAACAGTAACAGGCACATCTGATTGTGCCAATATGTCAGCACTGCTCCAGGAGCTTCATGGGTTGCAAGTTACTTCTGGCTGTAATTCAAGGTGCTGGCTATCAACCATAAAGGCCATTATGGCCTGTCTTCCAACAGTTTCTGCAAATTCATTCAGGCAAAGTGAGTGGTCTCCTGGTCCCCTCAATTATTGCCAATCCATGAAACTAAGGAAGCATACCTTCTCTGTTGCAGTCCCTGCCCCTTGATATAGCATCTCCACAAGGTTCTCTTGAGCAGAAGAAGAAAACATTCTGCAGGAGTTTCTTGGTGCAAAATTTTATTGCACATGGAGATAGAATGCATCTTTATCTGATTTCAGACTTCATGCCTTAATTTTATGCCTACTTGATCCATATGCCCACCTAATCTTTAGCACTAGAAATTGAAAAAGGCGTATAGAGTGGGAGATTCTCAGATGGTCTGCATAGATATTTCTGCTGCAAATAGAAACAGTTTGTATTTGTGTCAGAAGCACCTACAAAGCTAACGGAAGGGTGCTTCTGGATTGAAAGAATTTGCTGGGGACCTTGTTCACCTAGGGACACCCGATTGCCAAAAATAATGCAATCTTTGAGGAAGTTCCTTTCATGTCCCCACACAGAAACAGTTTATAAGAGATCATAAAATAATAGACAGTGCACTGGAAGTTTTAGATAAATATGGGAAAATAATTTATTCCCCGTTGTTTTGTTATGAAACATTTACTTTCATATAGAAGAAAGATGTGATCAATAGAGAGAAAACAATTCATATAGATCTCAATATTTTATTATTAATAAGGCAAAGATGAAATCTATTCAGAATGTTTCTGTCCAGTTTCGGTGCCTTCAGTAACAACAGCACGACGGAAACAAGGCAGGATAATGAAAGTTTTGCTTGAATTTTATAAAAATCTTATAAAACAGACTCAGAGCATTGCTGGTTCTTAACTACAAATCACTGGTAAAATATTTCAGAAACTAAGTAAGTTAAAGATTGGGATTCAAAAATTTTTACTACCGGTTCTGTGGGCATGGCTTGGTGGACATGGCAGGGGAAGGATAATGCAAAATCCCCATTCCCTCCCTATTCCACTAACCTGCTTTCCAGCTCCGTTCTCCTGTGCAGGGCAACAAAAGAATACCCAGCCCTAGTCGACCCTGAGTCCTCCGTCTCTTATCTATCCCCGTCTGCCAGTCAGAGGTGGTATTTGCTGGTTCTCTGAACTACTCAAAATTTCCGCTAACGGTTCTCCAGAACTGGTCAGAACCTGCTGAATACCACCTCTGATTGTATTATTTTATGCCTGTGAGGATGGCACTGTTATCTGTGAGATAACAGATAATCAGAGTTGGAAGGGACATTATAGGTCATCTCGTTCAACCCCCTCCCAAGCGGGAGACCCTACACCATTTCTGATAAATGACAGTCCAATTTCTTCTTGAAAGTATCAAGTGATAGCGCTCCCACAACTTCTGAGGCAAGCTGTTCCACTGGTTGATTGTTCTCACTGTCAGAAAGTTTCTCTTTATTTCCAGGTTAAATCTTCCTTGTTCAGTTTCCATCCATTTTTCCTTGTCTGGTCTATAGGCGCTTCAGAAAATAGCTTGACCCCTTCCTCTCTCTGGTGGTCCCTCAAATATTGGAAGACTGCTTTCATGTCTCCCCTGGTCCTTCTCTTTACTAGACTAGCCAAGCCCAGTTTCTGCAACCGTTCGTTGTATGTTTTAGCCTCCAGTCCCCTAATCATCATGGTTGCTCTTCTCAGGTACAACAGATTGGCTGATTCTTTCCGAGTTTTCTATCAAAAACTCAAGTGGAGTGGACCAAGCTGTGACAGGTGGGGGAAAGATAGTGTAGGACCCAGAAGGATAGAAAGCAGACCCAAGGCCTGTGAGGATACAGTGAAGCAGAAAGTGGAGCACAGAGTGTTCAGAGATTGAGGGAGGCCTAAAGCAGGCATTGGGAGAGCTGGGGAGGTCCTGCAGTGTGGGACTTAGCCTGTCCCAGGCCTCCCAGGGTCTCCCCAAACTCCTAAGACATCTGTTCTCTGATTAATGACCCGCACAGTTGTTTAACAACTATAATAGAGAGAGCAGGTGATTTATGGTGATTAAGCCAGGTAAGTGCTTGTTTAATTACTGTCACATGACCTATGGCCATAATGGACAAGCTCCTACAGGACTACCTGAATATATGTAACACAAACATAACAAAATCCAAAACGTAAATAAATGTCCTTTAATGCCGCCAACTTGGCCCCACTGTTCAATATTTCTCAGTTGGAGATAAACCTTATTCAAAAATAGTCTTCAAAAAAAGCAATACAGTCCAAACTTAATGAGCAGATAGAGGTGAAATAAAAAACCAAACAAACTACAAAGAAGAAATTTCCACAATGGAACAGGATAAGTAATTACCAAATTCAAGGAGATAACAAGGCACAGTCTGTTGGAAGGACGTCAATCAAAACTTCAGCCCAAAATAAAACACGCTTTGCTTCCGGAAACATTGTGTTGTAATCTTCTCTCTTATATACTATTCTCCCCAGCTGCCACCAATGAGGGGGATCATGGCTGCTTCCTCTCTTGTAAGCCAAGTTGTTTCCTTCTCCATTCCTCCCTGCGTGTCCTAGGATGAAGAGGGGATGGTCCTGGTTCTTCCTCTGACTGCCCAGCCAGCTTCTGCCCTTCCCCAGCCTCCTCCACAATCTCGGGAGCCACACTTCCACTCCCTGTAGGCTGTTCCTCCTCTCCCTCAGAGTCCAACTCTAACAAGGGCATGACACTATGGATTTACACCGCATTTGGCAAAATATATATTTCTCTTTCCATAAAATACTTATTATTTCACCCTCACATGATATTTTAAATCAGAACATACATTTATTGGTATGGATAGAATTTATTGTGTTATTATTTCATTTTGTGATTTATATTAGGCTGACTACTGAAGGTGAAAAATGGGGCAAATAATAAGCTGATAATCCAGAAGAACTGGAGACAGCATTAGGAAAAATAACTCTCAGAACTAAGGTGCATGAACTCAGCAGAGCAAAAATTACTTTTTGAGGTTAAGTTTAAAATACAGGTAGTCCTTGACTTATCACTACAATCAAGACCAAAATTTATGTTTCTAAGTGAAACATTTGTTAAGTGAGTTTTACCTCATTTTACCACCTTTCTACCACAGTTGTTAAGTGAATCTGGCTTCCCCGTTGACTTTGCTTGACAGTTTACAAAAACTGATCACATGACCCCAGGACATGACAACTGACATAAATATGAACCAGTTGCCAAGCATCTGAAAAAACTAGTACGTCGGTACCCCTATGACGTTGTCGATATTCACACTTTTTGCCAGTATTCAGACAACATTGAAACTACAGTCGCTAAAAGAATTGTTGTAAATCAAGGGCTATCTTTAAAACACAGAGAAACAAATCTGTATTTCCTATCAGTAGCTCCACAAAGATATCAAATACAACAAAGAAAAGATTAAAAAATCATGAATAGTTGAAAATGAGTGTTTTTCAACCTGAGCAAGTTTAAGATATGTGGACTTCGACTCCCAGAATTCCTCACCAGCATACTACATAATTCTGAGTGTCAAATTCACACATCTTTAAGTTGCTAAGGTTGAGAAACACTGGGTCAGAGAATACCTTTTCTCAAAATTTGAATGAGTTTAAATCTCTGGGACTGGATAAACTGTATCCTAAAGTTTCAATTAGAACTGTCAGGGCATTTGGATAAGGCAAGTTCTTAAGTCAAGAACTTACGCTTCATAGGCTGCTGAGGGAAAGTATGCAGAAATGCTGTAGCCTCCAAAAGTGGGTAAGAAAGAGAAAGAGAGATTTGGACTGGCCCAAGAAAAACACAGGAAATCAGGTCTGTTTGGATTTGTTTAAACAGAGGGAGTTGATCATTGCTTACAAGACGACCAATCTGTTTGGATTAGTTTAGTTTTTTGCCATATCACACAATTATTTGAGAAGGCAGCCGCCAGTGAATTCCACAACTGGAGAGATTCTGGCATATTGTAGAACATATCATAAAACAATCTGTAAGCACTTTGAAAACAATGTGGTGATTACCAGAAGTCAGCATTGATTTTTCAAGATTTGTCAGATTAACATTATCTCATTTTCTGATCAGGTGACTTCATCAGCAGATTATACATCACTGACTCAAAAATTTATACTTATTAACGGGTCTTAATTAAACTGGAGTGAAATACTGAGTAAAATGCTACAAGTTTCATTCCTGGACTATATACTCAACAACATTCTTACTAAAAAGTTGATGAAAAATGCATCACATGAAAAAATGTTAATCAACTTTGCAATGACACAAAAGCAGATGGAATAATAGTAGAATTAGAGAAATGGTTGGATGAGAAAGATAATGCAAAGTTCTTTCCTTAGAAACATAAATCAAATGCATAGGATGGTGAGAGAGAGGAAGGGAGAGAGAGAGAAAAAAAAATAGTTCACAGGAAATCATAATTATTCAGACACCATTTCATATTGTGTCAAATTCTGAGTGCCATATTTTACGAAGCATTTTCAAACAAAGTGAAAAAACAACAACCAGACTCTAAATAGGGCAATGAGAATGATCAGCAGACTAGAAGGAATTGAGAATCTTTAATCATAAGAAGTAATTAAAAGTAAATAGTATATTTATGTCTGCCAAACTTTAACCCAAACAAAATGTTATTAAATATTATTAATCATTATTATTAAACTAATATTAAATATTGTTCATATTTATTTATTAAATTTATATGGCACCCATCTTATTGTGCAAAGGAACTCTGAGCAAGATATTCCAAAGTGAGGATATGGCAGGGGACTCATCTTCTATCTAGACATCGCCAGCTAAAACTCTGTGATTGATGAGCCTTGTAGCATGTCGCTTCTGGATTGAGTGGAGTGGGCTGATACCACTGGGTATAATTTATCATTCAAACTTTCAAAATCTTGTCTCACAGAACAATCTAGAGAAATAATAGATTTCCATTCATTGAGTTATGCAAGCAAAATCCAGAGAACCATGTGGTTGTTTTCTTCTAGTTTCTTGCAATACTGCAGATGGCCCCTTACAGTTCTCTAATTCTGTTCTTCTCATCTTTATGTTATCCTCAATGAAATTATATTACATTATTTTTTCTGCAGGTCTTTTATACAGGTGGTGGTGGTGGTGATGATGATATACATACAGAATCAGGAAACATCTATCTCAGGTGAGTAGGAATAACACAGCTTTGAACTAAGTCAGGAAGCTCTGCTACAAGTTAGTGGTTAATTTCTAAGATTTGCCTCTTGATAAGTTAAGATTAGATGATGATTAAACAGAGCCAGTTTGGTGCAGCGGTTAAGGTGCTGGCCTAGAAATAGGAGACGTGGGTTCTATTTCCACCTGAAGGCTAGGTCCCACTGGCCGACGGATGCAAAACCTATGCAAAAAGAACACAGCGGACGAGCAAAATTTCGGGGGTACTCCATCCGTTGTCATCCGCTCCAAAAAGTGGCAAAAATTTGCATAAACAGAATGGAAAAGAAAGGAAAAAACGGGACGTGAGGTATATGTAGTGGGATGCTTAAACGGATTGTTCATCAGGAAGCCTAGAGGATGTAGATAGGATGCAAACCGTTCACTTGCTATCCTTTCTATTTCTCGTGCTCTAGACTGCTGTGTAGATGTTCCGTGTACCTTTTGTTCTCCCTCTCCGTTTTCAGCTGCAGCGGATGTGAGTTGCTCGAGGGATGCCTAGAGGATGCAGAGGGATACGAGCGGACGTTTAACAGACTGATGAAACGGACTAGAACGTTTGTTGCTCGTATGTCACGGATTTACATCTACACAGCGGAAAGTTCAATCTGCCTCAAAAAAGTTTTGTGCAGCTAAAAACTTCTTGAGCGACTGAAATCTCAGTGGATGGATGCCTCAGAAGGAATAGAAGGAGTATGAAACACGTGTGCAATGAGTACACAATGGATGCATAGCGTTTTCCAACGTTTTTTAACGTTTTACATCCTCTTTGCATCCGTTGGTACAGTGGGACAGGGGCTTTAGGCATGAAAGCCAGCTGAGATATTCTGGGTCAGTCACTCCTTTTCAGCCCAACTCACCTCATGGTTGCTGTTGTGAGGAAAACAGGAGGAGGAAGGAATATTAGGAATGTTCACCACCTTGACTTACTTATAAAGTAATAAAGGCGACATAAAAATCTAATTAATAAATAAACATTCCTCTAGTCTGGCTACTTTGCCTAGTTAGTTATTAGAAATAATCAGAAAAAGAGTGTTTACTTTCTCCTGAGAGTCAGTTTTTTGAATTTCCAAGGTACAAATGTGCTGTCAGCTCCATCATAAAAGCCAAATCATGCAATGATATTAGTCAGAGCAATCCCTTCTCATAACTGCTGTTGGTCATTTGTCTCAATTTCACTGCATTTATTTGAATCAGCCACAAAGAAATCAGTGTTTGCTGAAGGAGAATATCCCAGGGTGGAATGAGAAACCTTACTGTCTATCCACGTGGCTATTATCCAAAATGGAACTTCTTCTAAGGAATAAGCACTGATTGAACACTGTTCCAGAATTCTACTCAAATTGCAGAGAAAGATCGTCTTTGGGAAAGAGCAATTACCGCCTGCTCTTCCCAAGGTTAAATGGAATCAAATAACATTCAGATCTAGCTCCAGGCTTTGCTCACCAGAGATAATAATAATAATAATAATAATAATAATAATAATAATAATAATANACTGTTTTACTTCATGATAGCTTCCAGGATCTTGATCTTGCTTCACTCCAATAATTCAAAGGGATGGCACAGACAATACTCTAAATTGTTCCCCTTCTGATTTTCCTTCATCTACTGTAAAATCATCATCATTATTGTTACTATGACAGTTGGAGAGGTAATAACATCATCTCTCATTTCACGATGGCTAGTTGTTTTCCCTGTCCCCCCTCACCTTCTTTTTTTTTTTTTTTAAATCTATGTGTGAATTTCCAAACAAACTCAGACTTAGAAGGGAACAGTAACAGGGGGCATGAGGTTAACACATCAGAATTTGCCTGAGTGTAACTTGAAAGGATTAATTAAATAGTATCCTGCCTTTGATTAATGCTGAACTCCAGCCCCAGACAGCAACTCTTCTCTGAGAACTTGTCTAGGAATACATTTGGGGCAGAAACAAAAACCTGACTTTTCTCCTCAGGGATCGTCTCATGAGCAATCCTCTAAGAACCAGGGCCCATTGTAATGCACAGACATAACTGACCACTGAAGAAAGAAACAATACCTCTAGGGCTGGTACAGTATCAGTACTTGTCAGGGTCTCGGTACTCTTCCAGAGCCAAAGATCTCTGATGCCTGTCAAGCTTTGGGGGTGCCTCCCATATTTGTGTTTGTTTAATCCACATTTTATTTCTCCAGTGTCCTTAACACATTGCTTTAGGGTCGTGATGGTGAACCTATGACACGAGTGCCAGAAGTGGTGCACAGAGCCATCTCTACGGGCACATGAGCCATCCCCCCAGCTCAATTCCACTGCGCATGCACGCATGCCTCCCAGCAGGCAGCTGATTTTCGGATATCTGTTGTGCATGCACAGGAGGTGGGGTGAGCATGGGGGGGTCCTGGACGCATGCACAGGAGGTGGGGTGAGCGGGAAGGGGGTGCATGTGAATTGTATTATGGGTGCAGGCACGCATGTGCGCTGTCATGCACACACGCACACACTTTCGGCATACAATGACAAAAAGGTTAGCCATCACTGCTTTAGGGCATTGCTGGAATTGGTGCAGTGGTTAGACCTAACTTCCTGGTGTTTTCAAACATAAGCTGCTGCCACAGATAACCCTGCTGGAGTTCAGTGGGAAAAATTGTGGTTAAGACAGCCTCAAAACTGGAAGGAGCTCTGAATATTTTACAGAATTTAGTCTTGTCCAAGAAAGTATATTTGCTGCCCATGGCTAAAAATGTATATAATATTAATTTATATTAAATTTGGGTAAAAATACTAAATAAATACCTATTAGCTAATCAGTCTATATAAAATTGTCTTTCACTGGCAGTCCATCTGGGTAAACCCTGTCAGGTCCCCCATTGTACTCTGGTGCCTGCCATTGTGCTGAGGGGAGAGGGGAGGTTGGTGTATTTAGGATTTTCCACTTCTGCTGTTTGCTTGGGAATTAGGGAGGGAGACTGTCTTCAGACATGGGATGGGCTCCTTCTCAGCCAGTTTTTTGCCAGGTTACAAGGCCATTATGTCCTGAATATGAACTTTTATCTACCTAGCACCTCAACATTCTCAAAACTTCTTATCAGTTTCAGTTTGGCTGCCGGTGGACTGGTGGAGGGGGAGAGGATTGAGATTAGGAAACTGAAAGAATTGTTTTATGCTTTGCACAGGACCTTCAGATTCTGCCTTATTACATGCAGTTTCTCTCAGTAAATGTTCTTTTGATTCAGCTCAATGGATTCAAGAGTCTTGCTTTCCTGGGGGGCCGACTGAGTCAGGTCTGATGCACCCACTGAATTGTGCGTTTTGTCAAACATTTGCTCAAGGTCCAAAAAATAGGTGGGGCTTCAAATGTTATGAACCTTGAAGTTCATAAATGCTGTATCTTTAAACTTCAAAAGTAATATTTCAAATTTGGTTTGGAGATTGATATCCCATAAAGTATTATATGAGTTGGACACTTCATTCTGTTTAACAATGTACTGTTGCAATCAGAATTCACTGAAATATATGAAACATCTTTTTAAAATAATTGTGCACACTCTTATAGATTAAACTAAATGTAATCCTAAAGGCAATCAGGAACCAGATCATCTTGGGTAGGGCTGCTGATATCAGGACCCTTGTATAACTTTTTCCCCTTAGTGCTTCATTAATTAAGTAAAATTGCCACAACCACAATATTGAGCACAATATTGGACCTGACCTTGGACCATGCATAGAAATGTTTAATATTTCCAAGAAATGTAAAAAAATTATTCATTTTCTTTTTCTCCACTGTTTTGCCATAAGGACACAAACCATGAATGGTTGAATTAGAAAAAGAAATACCTATCAGTCAAAAAGTTGAACATTTTCCCCACCCTACTTTTCTTCTTATATGTTTAATTGGCCCTGCAGTTAAATGGCATGCACGCCAAGAGAATATTATATAGAATTCCATATAATTTATTTTACTCCTGAATTTAAATGTAGAACTTCTTAAGATAATCAGAGTTTACATGTCAGGCAAATAGAATGCATGGAGAATGGTAAAAACTAAACAGTGATCCCTAACTTTTATTGCTTAACAATGAAAACCTGATAAGAGACAGCAAGGAAATTATATTTTGATGAAGGGTTCCATTCTTCTTTTCAGCCTTTCTAAATCTTGTGCCTTCAAGATCTTTTGGATTTGTCCGTAATGGCCAGAAATTGTGGAAGCTGCAGCCTGAAAGACAAAAGATTGAGGAAGGTGCAGTATTATATAATCAGGGAGTATCAAACTGGATTTCTTTGAGGGCCAGACAATCTTTGAGGGCCAGCATTATAGTTCTTCTCCATGGGCCTGCTGTGGGGGAGCAAATGGGACGGATACCTCCTGCAGCACCCTGCCAGCCAAACAGGGGATGGGGTGGGGTGGGGCACATGAATCCCATTGCAGCCCGTTTTGGCTGCCAGAGGCATCACAGGCTGGTCCTTTGCTATTTCCAAGCCAGCCCCATGGGCCAGATTTAAGTACCCGGTGAGCCGGCTCCGGCCTTGAGTTTGACACCCCGATATAGACCATCATCCATCCATGCCTATATCTATCCATCCAGTATGTTGGGAATCAAAATATTTTGAGGGTTTCTTTTCTACCTTATCTGAAACTGACAAGGGAGGAGCTGCTGTAGGTGTAAACCTCATTATGCAGCTTGGCATTGCATCAAGTATTATTAATCTCATGCCTGTAGCTAAAATTGAAGTCAATTCAACCAGTTCTGATCCCACTGGGAAAATAAAAATCTCAGCATGGTGTCCATACATCAGTAGACCTACCTTCAAATATCCAGAGATACTTAGATCCACCCAGAAGAAGGATTGGGTTTATTTTCTATTGCCCCAGGGAGCAGGAACAGAGCCAGTGAGTTAAAACTACAAGGAAGTCTACCTCTTCTAGACTTCAAGAAGAATGTTCTGACTATACAAGCTGTCTGGCAGTGTACAGGATGCTCTATAGAGAGATAGGCTTTGATGCACTAGAGATCTTCCAACAGAGACTAGAAGATCATTTGTCAGAGATAAGCACGGGTGGGATTCTACAGGTTCGCATCTATTCGCTAGAACTGGTTGTTAACATTCTAAGCAGTTCGGAGAACTGGTTGTTAGAAGAAATTACTGGCCTAATCCTGTAAGGAAGGCAGGAAGGAAACATTCTGGTGTTGCTTACAGAAACTGCCTCTCCATTAACCCTTATTACATTCTTGGCAGGACTAGACTTCCTGTCTTAGGAACGTCTCTGGAGGTTTTTTTTTTTCCTCCTTTGCTGGTACTTTGCTTGTGTGGAGTGACCATTCAAAGTTACAGTGGCACTGAAAAAGTGACTTATGACCATTTTTTACACTTATGACTGTTGCGGCATCCCCACAATCATGAGAGGCCAGGCAAGGAGATGCATGCCTCAATGTGAGTGATGTTGAGTTGGCCACACCCAGACAGTCACATGACCACCAAGCCATGCCCACCAACTAAGCCACACCTCCAGAACCAGTTGTTAAAAAATTTGAATCCCACCCCTGGAGATAATCTAATGGAATCTGCATTGGGCGGAATTGGTAAAATTACTTCTAAGGTATTCTGTGATTCTCTTTCTAAATCAAGCCTTAGAGCTCCAAACAAAACAATGCTGGACCTGACTGAAATGAAGAGTACTAGAAACACTCTTCCCATAATTTTTTTTTGATATAACATTCCAAGTATCAGAACCTGTATTTTGGAAAGGGCAACCATTACATAAGTAAGTGTCTATGAAGCTCAAGTCTGAAGTATTACTGGGAAATGGCAGTGTCAGGATTTGTTTAGTAGGAATGTGGAGAAGGTAAACATGAAACTGGTACTAAGAATCCATAACACAGAGAAAGAGAAGGGGAAAGAGAGCACTAGATCTGACCAAACAAGAGTTTACATTTCAGGAACCAGCCCTAGCTGCTCAGTGACTGTTAGCTGTTTGTAATGGCTATTATTTTTAAGTTACGATAATTAGTTCTAGTTGGATAATTTCAAATCTTTGGGAAACTTTATTCAAATCCTTTCTCTCCAGAGAATATGACAGCTTACTTCTGGCCACCAAGAGATCTAAAGTTGGGATTGCCTGAAACTACGCTACAAAGAATCCAGACACATTGAGTTAATAATCATTTCCTTATTTTCCTTATTTTGATTTTGTTGATAACACTTTCTGGCATGGATATCTGATTTCAGGCCTTAGTGGACTATTGTTGCCACTGTCAAAATTCACTGATAAATCCACAACACACAATAGCCTACCTACCCAACCTGTCCAACTTCCTATTGTAATACAAATCACAGTTGGTTGACCTTTATCCTTCAGACTTGAGGTCACTGAGCTACCCACCATTGGCAATCATCTGAACTTCATTCAGAAATACCACACTGTGAATTTTAGTAATATAGGAATGGATTGACTATAGCCTTATAGACTTTGTATTCCCATTATGAGCCACAACTCAGAATGTGACTCTGACATTGAATCTGAGAATTTTGTTCCAGCTGAGCCTGTGTTTCAGGATTTTCAGCCTCAGGTCTCAGTAACCTAAGATTCAGCTCAGGCTGATCAGCCCCAGGCATCTCCTGTTCAGCTGGAGTAGTCAGATAAGGAGACATAGACCCCCTAAGACCCAAGCCTAGATGTGTAGAAAGACAAGCAGAACAACACTCCTCACTCCATGCTAGGCCAAAGGCAAGGTATGAGTGATTGCAGGCAACTTTCAGTAGAAATATTTAGGTAGCTGCTTTACTTGCAGTCATTGCTGAAACCAACTGTTTAGCTTTCTATCTTGTGATTCTTGTTCTGTTCATGACCCTTCAATTTTGAGAGATCTGAAGGATAAAAAAAATCAAGCAGCTAAATAACTGATTTGGCTTTTTGTGACTTTTGGAATGTATTTGGATTATGTTTTTGGTTCTTGGACTGTGTTGGCATTTTTCAGGCAAGCACTCTCTGCTAGGAATTCAAATTACATTCCTGTCTGTTGCTATCTCTTTTAACTGTAGCAAATATTCTGCTGTGTGTGCCAGCAGCTATGAATCAACATACTTCCTTCAAACTTTAAGTATATCACCATTAATTCTCCAGTATGCCAAGCCCATATTAAACAAGAGTCATAGCCTATGTTTGTTGCCATTTAAAAAAGAGATCTCATTTTTTTCTAAAATCTTGTTACCTTATCATATTTTCAAGTGCATTTTTTTTTTGCATAGCACTTACCCATGTTTCATTTTTATCCTATGGAAGAATCTGAGTTGGCCAGTCTGAACAATTTTATTTACAGAAATCTACCTAGAGATTTTACTTGTTTTTTTCCCTCCCCATGCCAATGTGCACGCACTATTTTTCCTTTTTAATTTAATTCCATAGCTATTAGAGATAACTTCACTCTATTCCTGTTTGCAGAAATAATCACTCAATAAGTTGTACCTTGATTTGGTTGGCCTGTACATGGGCTATGAACACTGAACAACATGCCACTTAATAACATGTTACTTATGGGAAGTTTGAATATATGGGCATGACCTTTGGTTTGGCTGATTTTCTAGATACAAGTAAAAGAGTTAGATATATTTTTCATAATGTTCTGAACAATTTTTAATAATATATCTGGGAAACCTACTCATTTACTTTGAGGTCCTTCTGCAAAATTGTGATCATCTTTGTGCTGTCCTTCAGCACTTCTGTGACTACAGCCATTGTTTCAAGTTAGGCCCGGTCCCACAGGCTGACAGATGCAAAACATATGCATAAAGGACAAAGCGGACGAGCAAAATTTCGGGGGTGGCTCCATCCATTGTCATCCGCTCCAAA
>BHFT01063443.1:0-13937 GCA_004320025.1 Laticauda laticaudata
CTCAACTGGGACCAGGGACATTACGCATGCGCCAAGTGCAGTTTCTGGAGGGTGAGATCCACCACCGAGGAGCAGCCCCTCTGAGATCCCTCTGCCTCAGAACAGCCCACATACAGCCAGTCCTCTTCAGCCAGGAGCCAGATACCCTGTCCAGGCAGTGTTTCAGAAGGCCCCACAGCAGAGAGCCCCCCCGAACAGCTGCACCTCCCATGCCAGCAGACTTTGAGGATCTCGTGAGAGATGCATGCCCTGCTGTCACAATGCCAGAAAGAAGGCAGCAGCCCGTAGAGGTCAACCCACCCCCACCGGAACCCCAGCTCCAGAGGATGCAGACAGAGAGGCAGACTGGAGGGCCAGAACTACAGTGTGCTGTTTGGAGATCAGGACACAATGAAGACTTGCTCTCAGCTGCGATCACTTGAAAGAACATCCTCGGACCGGAAGCCCTTCATCACCTACGTGAGCGGACCCTGAGGGACCTTCCCAAGACCCTGTACCAGGTGATGACAGAATTATCTCAACACTTCTGCACAACCCTCAAGGCCCAGCATGAAGCTGCTCCTACCCAGTCCAGTCTGCTCCTCCACCCCAGGCAATGTCATAAGCCTCCACTCTTTCAACAGCCCCTCATCTACCAAGGGCTATGACTACCAGGACTCCACAGCAGAAGCAGAACTTTCCCAGTCCAGGCTAGGTTCATTGCATGCCATAGACACCAGGTAAACCTCACCAGCTGCAGAACCAGACAGCCCCACTACACTCCTGCTTCTGACACCCCCAGCCAAGCCCATCAACGGACAATCTGTCATCAGTATTTGGGCCTGACATCTCAAGTCCTTGATGAAGGGCTCTCAACCTCATGGACTGGAGTCAGCTCTCGGATAGCTACCTGATACACCATCCCCTGTGTACCCTCGGGCCAAGCACCCCAATGTGCCTCATTACCAGCACTCAAGCCACAGCCACCTCCACAGTCCTGGCCCGCTTAAACAGCTAAGAGCATGACATGACTTCCAGAGTGACTGAAAAAAGTGTAGAGACTGAGCTTGTACTTGTTAGTTTATCTTTGCTGAAGCATTTACTTGGTTCATTTTGGTTATTTACTACATGTCATAAAAGTTTACTTAGAAAGTTAATAAAGGTTATCTTTGCAAGACACTTAATACAGTTGACTTCGTTCATTTTGCTTATCTTAAGCCCCTGTCACACTGTACCAACGGATGCAAAAGGATGTAAAATGACAAAAAGCTTGCCATCCATTGGTTAACGGCGAATGATCCGTTCTGTACTCATTGCCTCCGTTTTGCTTCCTCTCTATCATCCAGCATTCCGTTTATTGATGTTTCATCCATTCAGAAAGTTTGAGCTGCTCAAAACTTATTGCGCAGAAAAATGTATCCAATTGTCCATTCGATTTCCGCTACGCATCAATAGCATCCGTTTCTGCATCCGTTATGATCCGCTATATCCGCCTACGCATCCATTCCGCATCGATGCAAACTGCATCCGCTCGCGACGCAGGAGGAAGCGGAACAGATTGCAGAACGGATGAGAACGGAGCCTAGCGTGTTATGCCAGCATGGAAACAAAGCATTTAAAAACAGAAAAAAAACGTTCGCAGAGGGACCCATCTTCAGATATTAAGGATGTCTAGAAGATGCCTAGAGGATGCCTAGAGGATGCAAGGACACCTATACTGCTATAAAAAGGGGAGCCAACTCACCTGTATTCACTTCAGACCAAGCAGAATCCAGCTGTGCAGACCTTCTAGCAGCCTTCATCTGACTCTTCTCTTCCACAGCATCCAGTCATGTCCACCGTGGATTGTACCACAGTCCTTTTGGCAGCCAACATTCTTCTGCAACAGTGCGAAGCCACTACAGGCTCTGTGAACGCTACTACGGGAAGAAAGGAGCGGCCAGAAGCGTTCTGGGTTGAAGATGGATCAGGAGAAGAGCAGAGTATGCACTGTACAACAAGCTGATGTGGAGCTCAGGAACGAAGACACTCCGGCATTCCAAACCTTCATTGAGGGATGCCTCCAGCCATGTTGACGAAGTGTGCAGCGGGCTGACACCCAGGTTGACAAGGCAAACAACCAACTTCGGCCCAGGCCCTGGAACCTGGGCTCAAAAATGGCACTGACTCTGCACCACCTGGGCCTCAGGGACCACCTACAGGAGCACACCAGTTTGAAGGCGTGGAGAGGCGTGCACACACACCATCAGCATTGTGTCAGAGAAATGCGTGCCAGGCATCATCGGAAGAATACAAGAGGAGCCCTCCAGTTACCCCCCACTGAAGGAAGGCTGGAAGAAAGTCCACAGTTAGTGGTATCAGAGGTTGGAACTTCCCACAGCCGTTGTGCCATACATGGCAAGCACGTGGCTTGCAAAGCTCAGCCAAGTCGGGGTTCCACTTATTTCAACTACAAGGGCTTCTTCAGGCATTCGTTTCCTCTTTGCACATGGTCAATGCTGACTACCAAGTCATGTACATCGATGCTTCTGGCAACGGCTATGTTCAGATGGCCCAGGTATACAACGCCAGTAACCTCAAGGAGGGGCTGAACGCCAACCTCATCATGGGCTTCCCAGATCCAGACCCCTGCCCACGACACACAAAGATGTGCCCTACTTCATCGTGGGGGATGACGCCTTCGTCCCTCAGAACCCCATACCGTCATGAAGCCTACACTTCCAGACTCCTTTCACCCGTGAGAGAGGGATCTTCAACTACAGGCTGTCCAGGCAAGACGGTGGTGGAGAACGCATTGGCATCTGGCCAACAGGTTCCAGGTACTCTCACCACCCATGCAGCATTCACCCAGAGACCGTGAGGAGGATCATGGAAGCTTGCTGCATTCCTGCACAATTCTCATTGCACCCGCTACCCAGTCATGCAGGAACAGGCTCGTGGACCTCCAAAAGCAATGGGGACATGGAGCCTGAGGAATGGAGGCAAGGGCAAAACATTAATAGACACTGAGGACGTGCAAGGCCCCAACAAGCCTCACGTGAAGGGAAAGAAGCAGCGCAACCTCCTGAAACGTGGTGCAACTCCCCAGCTGGAGCAGTGGAGTGGCAAACAGGATTGATAGATGCATTAAATGGTGCTTCCTTCAGCCTGTCTCATCACATGGATGAGGTTGGGCCATGTATGTTGGGTGGGCCTACAATGAAAGGGCGTTTAACACAGAGTTGTGTTGTGTGTGACATGCGTGGATGATTGATTACATTGTGTATTGATAATAAAAGGGACCATAGGGGCACCTGGGAAGGGTGACCATACGTGCCACTATCCTGCACTGGAGGTTTATCTATCCCACAGCTATTACCCATCCAAAAGTATCTTGCCCATCCCACTGCTATCTTACCCATCCCACAGCATGCAAGGCCTTAAACCAATTCTAAAGTTTCCACCCAAGACTATTATTATTTTTTAATAAAAAGAAATTGAAGCAATGTAGTGAATTCAAGATAAACTTTATTGAACAACAAGGCTGTAAAAGAAAAAGACCAAGTCAGTGTCAAATAAAGTCTACAACCCAGTCTCTGCAGTCTTCACGCGTACTCGGAGGTGTGCCGAGTCTCAGGTGAAGGGTCCAGGTGCTGTGGAGGTGGTTGCTGCTGCTTAGTGTGCTTGGTCTGAAGCCCCACTGGGGTGCCCTGGCACGAGAGGACAACAGGCTGACGGTGGTTTGGAAAAGCTCTCGGATCAGCTAGCTCAGACCCGTGATGCTGAGAAGTCCTTTCTCCATTGCATGGGGTGTCAGCCCCAGTACTGTTGGACAGATGTACTGGAGGCCGGCTTGCTGTGGGTTGGAGGAAAGGAGTAGTTTGTACTGGAACTGTCTGGTCTGCAGCTGGGTGAGGACTGGACTTAGTGGCCCACCGCTGTTGTCGGTGGCATCATTGCTGTGGGTGGCCATTCGGTTGGATCAGTGAAACGGTGGCAATGGGTCATCCAATGACTCTGGCCTGGACTGAGGGAGGCTGCTGCCTGGCTTGCTGGACCTCTGTAGCCGTTAGGGACATCACCTGGGGTTGGCAGGAGCAGACCTGGACTGGGGAGCAGGTTCCTCTGGATCTGGGGGTGTAAGCAGCTCGGTGATCCGCGTTCCTTCACCACTCTGGTACTGGGTTCCCTCCATGTCCTGATGGGTCTGGTTGACATAGGTGAGGAAGGGCTTGCAGTTGGAGGATGAGGAGTCGGTGTTGACCAGCTGAGAGAGGAGATCTATGCTGGTGACGGAATGTGTTCCTGATCTCCATGCAGGGACAGTGTGGCTTCTGCCCCTCCTGCTGTCTGGCTTCTTCTGCCTTTCTTGGAGGTGGAGCTGGGGTTGGTGGATGCGGGTCGACTGTGGTGGATGGAACGTCTCCTTTCTCCCACACACCAGGAGTCCTCACGCACTCCACCACAGTTACAACACCTGTCCTCGGTTCTCCGCATGGCACGCTCCACATAAACCTGCCTGGAGACAGGGACGAATCTCGGCCACAAAGGACTGGCTCTCAGCAGGCTGCGGGGAGAGAGGGTAGTGAGGAGGGGCTCCTTGGTGCTCTCGGTGGTGGATCTCACCTCCAGGAAGTGCACCTTCGCCATACAATAGGTCTCTTCTGTTTCCGTCAGCTTAACCGTTGGCCTTGGCCAGATGTTCTCAGGTGCAGCTTCCCATACCAGGTGTGCATGTGCTTCCACCAGCCGAGGAGCACCTCCAAAGTGTAACCATACTCTCCACCCTCTCTCTCCAAGCAGCCTGCATTCCTTTTGTGTCCCTAGTACATCCGGTGTCCTTCCGCCACAGATAGTCATTCTCTCTAAGCCAATCCAGCAACTCATCCTTGTGTTCCTCCATCAGTATAGTATTGCCTCCTCTCCCGTTTGTCGCTTACGCCTCTTCCTCCCTTTGCAGGACCGATGGGCCCTCATCAGCTAAGGGCTCCAGAAGTAGGGCTTGCTCCTCACACCACCAGCAAGCCAGCCGCACCAGCAGGATCATCATCATCATCATCATCATCCAATCACCAGCAGGATTCATATCGTCATCATCAATCATCCCAGCGGCAGCCAGCGGTAGGATCATCAACATCAGCGCAGCAGTAGCAGCACCAGCAGATTAGCTGCAGCAGCAGCAGCACCAGCAGCAGCAGCACCACCAACACGCAGCAGGACCAGCAGCAGCAGCAGCAGAGTAAGCACAGCAGCACAGCAAGACCAGGAGCACGAGCAGTACGAGCAGACGAGCAAGTCCTGGAGCACGAACAGGACCAGCAGGACAGCAGGGACTAGAAGGACCAGGAGCAGCTTCAGCAGAGTACGCAGCAGCAGAAACACCACGCCAGGAGCAGCTTCAGCAGAGCTCCAGCACCAGAAGAGTGAACCCGAGGAGCCAGTTAGCCCCCAGCAGAAGCAGGTCAGGGCAGGGGCGGGTGGGTGCCTGTCCCTCTTGCCCAAGGAGGAGGCGGTTGCTGATTCTTTCGCTATCTTCCAGGGTTGTCGGTGCTGGCTGGCAGGAGGCTGGCAGGGCAGGCAGGAAGGCGCCAGTCGGCAGAAGCCTGGCAGGCAGGCACCAAGGCTGGCAGGCAGGTGGGCAGGCAGGCTGTCAGCAGGCTGACAGAAGCCTGGCAGGAAGCTTGGCAGGAAGGCAGGCAGCACCAAGGCTGGCAGGCAGACTGGCTGGCAGGGGAGGCTGGAAGCAGGCTGGCAGCAAACTGGCAGCAGGGCAGAGAGCAAGGCTGTTTGGGAGGCTGGCCAGGAAGGCTGCAGGCAGGCATTGCAGGCAGGGCGCAAGACTCGATGTATCCAACAGCAGGTCTTTCCTACCGAATGCTGGCCACATGCGAAGTTGTTCCCTTTATATCCACGTGGCTTACGCAATGCATCTCCCCCGCATTTGCAATTATTGGCTCGGCATCCGTTAGGCTTCCACTGTGCATCCACTCTAGGCCTTTCGCTCTGCAGTCCGCTTCATCTGCTGTGCATCGCTGTGCATCCGCATCTTCCGCTCGGCCATCTGCTCTGCATCGCTCTTTTCCGTTCCGCGTCCGCTTTGCGAGGTCCCCGGAACCTAGTGGATGTACCATCTGCTCCCATTCCACTTCTATCCGCTGCGTCTTCCGTTCCAATCCACTTTCCATCTGCCCTGCGTTCAGATCCCGTACACATAGGTGTATCGGACTTCCTCGGAGTATATGGCGAAATTTTGCCCCTTTTAGGAGGCACCATAAACAACCCCCAGTAAGTGGAAAGATTGTTTGGCTCGTCCGTGTAGTCCGTTTTATGGCATCCGTTGTGGCAATGTGGACAGGGCCTTAAAGTAGTCATCAAAGTTACAAAAGTTAATAAAGTGTTATCTTTACTTTAGGACACTTTATTGGTTCATTTTGCTTAGTTAATAAAGTCATTAAAGTTAAGAAAGTTAATAAACATTATCTTTGCTTAGACACTTGGTTCATTTTTTTACCTTAATAAAAGTGTTGGTGAAAAATTTTGAAAAATGGTTAAGCCTTTGCATGCTTGTGAGATAGATAAGGATAGTTGTGGGATAAGATAAACCTCTAGTGCAAACCATAGTGCGGATGTATGCGTCCACCTCCAGCGATCCATGATGATTTTCTTCCCCCTTCTTATAGGAAAATATGGTTGTCTGCTAGTGTCCTTTCTATATACTCTAGACTTTACTTCAGGCATACTAAATATATGAAGCATACATCCAGATACAAATGTTTTGTCGTTTTAATCCTTTATATACGAGTGCATATGCTCACATTCCTTCTATTTCTGTGCTACTAACGCTGTGTATATGTTCCATGTACCTTTGGTTTCTTCCCTCTTTCCATTTTCAGCTGCAGCAGATGTGAGTTGAGGGGATGGTAGACGATGCAGGGAGGATACAGTGGACGTTTAATGGGATTATAAACAGCATCTTGAACGTTTGTTGTCTGTTATATCGCTCATGTACATTATCGTGGAGGAATGTGTCATCCGTCACAAAGTTTTGTGCCAGCTAAAAACTTCTTGTGCGGATTGAAATTCTCAGTGGACGATGCTCGATGGATAGAGGTGAGAAACACATACATCAGTACACGTCCGATGCATAGCGTTTTCAAATGGATTGCCAAGCTTTTTTTTAACGTTTTACATCCCTTTGATCCGTTAAGATGCATTGGACCGGGCCTTAATGTGGATTGGAAGTTTTCTGTGATGGAACTTGGTAGGCTCCCAAATCTCCCCTGTTCTTTGGCTGAAAAAGGCCATTTGTGCCGATTCGCTATTAGAGAACCAATCTGAATAGTCCACCCAAATTCCGAGAACGAATTTAAAGTGGTGTCATGGCCACAAACTGCAGCAAAGGCTATATAACGGTATATCCCAGAGCGGTATACTGAGGATGAAAATTAAGATGTCCATAGCTTCAATCAGAGAAGAAATGGCGGGAAAAGAGAAGAACCGGGTGGGAGTTTCATTGTCGGGGATGCCGGGTGGCAACCCCCTGCAAGCTGAATGCAGGTTCCTTGAGTGCAATGTGTAGGGCTTTTTAACATAATGGGCGGCACATCAAGGGTCTGCGAAACAAAAGAGCTTAGTACTAAAAGACCGCTGCCTGCACACAAAAACCCATACATGAAGAAGACAAGATGGAAGCAGATGGAACCGCAAGCAAAAAGACCAGTGTACAGAGAGGAAATGCACCAGACGGTCACATCAAAGAAATGCCAGGGCAGAAAATGGGAAGAGAGGATCCAAGATAGAGGTGAACATCGAAGGAAGCCGGTTGAGATGGAAGTAGACTCTGGGTCTTTTTATTCCCATGGTATCCTGGAATACCATCGGCGCCTGATCGAACATTTAAACAAAAAAGAATTGCCAAAAACCAAGACTGATTTAAAAGACTTACCAGGGAATCGAATCTGGGTCATTTGACATTTCCTCGTCGAGTTTAAGGCCATGTCACCACTGCCCCAACGGATGCAAAAAGGACACCAAAGGATGAGCAAAAATTTCCATTCCATTGTTATCCGCTCTCAAAAGGGGCAAAATTTGCATAACCGGAGCAGATAACCGGATGCGGGGAGGACGCAGGTGCGATGGAAAGTGGAATGCGGAATGGAAGCCCAGCAGATGGAAGCGGATGAGAGCCGGATAGCGTATTCCGCTAGGCTTCTTGGGGCCTCAGCAAGCGGAGCCCGAACGGAAAGAAGCGGATGTAGAATGGACGCCGAACGGAGATGAAGTGGATACACAGCAGATGCACAGCGGATGCACAGCGGATGCCAAGCGGAAGACTAGCCCGGATGCTGGCAGGTTAATTTACACATGCGGGGGGATGCTTTGCGGGTAAGCCCCCCCGGATATAAAGGCGAAGCAGCTTGCACGTTGGCCAGCATTCGGAGGAAAGACTCTGCTGCCGGATACATCGGCAGTCCTTGCCTGCCCTGCTGTAATGCCTTGCGTGCAAGCCTTGCTGCCAGCCTTCCTGCCACCTGCTCAAGCCTCCTGGGCCAGCCCTCCCTGCCTGCCTGACTCTCTGCCTGCCTGCCAGCCTTGCTGCCAGCCTGCCTTCCTGCCAGCCCAGTCTGCCTACCAGCCTTGGGTGCCTGCCTGGCTGCCGCCTTCCTGCCAGGCTTCCTGCCAGCCTTGGTGCCTGCCTTGTGTTGCCTGCCTGCCTGTGCCAGGCTATACTGCAGCCTTAGGTGCAGCCTTCCTGCCAGCCTTTGGTGCCTGCATTATCCCTGCAGCCTTCCTGCCAAGGCCAGCAAACCCACAACCATGGGGAGGAAGCGAAAACCTCAGGCAAACCTTTGCCGCCATCCCTGGGCAAGAGGGACAGGGCCACCGTCCCACCCCTGTCCCTGACTGCTTCTGCTGGGGCTTCTGCTCTCGGGGCTCGCTCTTCTGGTGCTGAGCTTCTACTGAAGCTTCTCCTGCCCATGGCAGTGGGGCTTCTGCTGCTGCCATACTCTGCTGAAGCTGCTCCTGCGACCTCCCGGTCCTTGCTGGTTCCTGCTGGTCCTGTCATCCTGCTCGTGCTCCTGGACTTGCTCGAACTGCCTCGTGCCCTTGGTTCTTGCTTGTCACTGCTCCTGGTCTGGCTTGTGCTCCTGGTCCTTGCTCATTGACTCCTTGGTCCTGCTCGTATTACTCCTGTTTCCTGCTCATGCTCCTGGTCCTACTCATGTCCTGGTCTTGCTGGCGCTGCTGGTGCCTATCTGCTGCTGCTGATCCTGGTTCCTGCTTGCTTCTGCTGCTGCTGCTGCTTGATGATGATGATGATCTGCTGCTGCTGCTGATGCTGATGATGATCCTGTTTGTGCTGCTGCTGCTGCTCTGCTGATGAATGATCCTGCTGTGCTGATGATGATGATGAGGAGGAGGAGGGAGGATGATGATGATCCTGCTGGTACTGCTGCTGCTAGGGTGTGGAGGAGCAGCCCCTTACCACCTGGGAGCCCCTCTGATGGATTGGCCCATCTGTCCTGCCAAAGGAGGAAGGAGGCCGTATGCAAACAATGAGCAGGAGGCAATACTATACTGAGGAGGAACACAAGGATGAGGTGCGTGGAGTGGCTGAAGAGAAGACGATCTGTGGGCGGAAAGACACCGGCCTGTACAGGGACACAAAAAGAAGCAAGGCTTCTTGGAGAGAGAGGGCAGAAGTCTGGTTACACTTCGGATGGTGCTCCCTCAGCTGGTGGCAAACATATGCACACCTGTACGGGGAAGCTGCACCTAAAGAAATTCTGGCCAGGCCACGGTTAAGCTGAAGGACAGAGAGACCATGTCATGGCAGGTGCAGTTTCCTGAGGTGAGATCCACACCGAGAGCCCAGAGAGCCCTCTCACTACCCTCTCTCTCCGGCACCCTGGCCCTTTGGAGACAAGTCTCCAGGCAGTTACGCGTGGACGTGCCATTGGCGGAGAACCTCGGACAGTTGTTGTAACCATGGTGGAGCGCTGGAGGACTCCCTGGTGCGGTGAGAAAGGGACATCGCATCCACCACAGTCATTACCCACATCACCACCCCCAGCTCCACCTCCACAGAAAAGGCAGAGAGCCAGACAGCAGGAGGGGCAGAGGCCACAACTTGTCCTAATGGAGATCCAGGGACACCATCGCACCAGCATTAGATCCTCTCTCAGCTGCGGTCACACCGACTCCTCATCCTCCAAACACCAAAGCCCTCTCCTAACCTATACAACCAGCCCTCAGGACATGGAGGATCCCAGTACTAGGTGGTGAAGGACCGATCACAAAGCTGCTTGCCCAACCCTCCATTCCAGAGGATCAGTACATCTCTCATCGGTACTGGGCTTGACACCCCAGGTCATGGGGAAGGAACGCTGAGCATTACGTCTGAGCCCAGCCTATCGAGAGCTTTCTCAACCACACTGCCCCAGTTGTCCTTCGGGGCCAGGCACCCCAGTGGGCTTCAGACCACAGCACATGCAGCAGCACCACCGTCCACAGTCACCTGGACCTCACCCTGAGACGGCACACCTCAGTGACCAGAAGAGTGCCAGCAGACTGGTAGCTGGCTCCTGTGGACTTATTTGGGACACTTGACTTGGGTATATATTTTTTTTCCAGCTTGTTGTTCAATAAAGTTTATCTCTGATTCACACACTTGCTTCATTTCTTTTTTTAATAAGTCTTGGTGGAACTTTTTGAAATGGTCTTTGCATGCTTGTGGGATGGGTTAAGATAGCAGTGGGGTGGGCAGGGATACCTTTGGATGGGTAATAGCTTGTGGGGATACATAAACTCCAGTGCAGACATATGTGGACTGTATGCGTCCCACTCTCCCAGGTCGCCACACCTATGGCCCTTTTTTATCAATAACAATGTAAACATTTGATCCAACACATCAACCACAACACAACTCTTTATTAATGCCCTGTTCATTGTAGCCCCCCCCAACATACATTGGCCCAATCCATCCATGTGATGAGTACAGCTGAAGGAAGCACCCGATTAATCATCTATCATCCTGTCTGTGCCACTCCACTGCTCCGCTAGGAGTTTGCACCAGTTGTTTCAGGGAGGTTGCGCTGCTTCTTCCCATCCGGTATGGCGCTGTTGGGGCTACTGCACATCCTATGTTATATCAGCTTTTTGCCCTTGCCTCCATTCACCAGGCTCCATGTCCCCATTTACTTGTTGGGTCGCAACAAGCCTTTCTGCACACTGGACGGGTGCGACAATGAATTTGTGCAGGATGCACAGCTTCCCACGATGTTCCCTCACGGTCTCTGGGAGATGCTACGTGGTTGGTGAGAGTACCTGAACCTGTTGGCCGGATGCCAAATTGCGTTGTCTCTCATCTCACCCGCCCTTGCCTGGACAGCCTGTAGTTGAAGATCCTCCTTCATGGTGAGCGCATCTGGAGGTGTAGGGCTTCATTGAGGTATTCTGAGGAGAAAGCGTCATCCCCGCATGATAAAAGTAGGGCACATCTTGTGTGTCGTTGGGCAGGGGTCTGGATCTGGGAAGCCCAAGTTGAGGTTTCCTTCCAGCCCCTCCTTGAGCGTGATGTTCGGTTGTATACCTGGGATCTGAACGGGACCCATTGCCTGAAGCATCGATGTAAATGAACTTGTAGTCAGCATCGACCAATGGTGAGAGAGACATGCTGAAGAAGCCTTGTAGTTTATAAGAGGACCCTGAGTTGAGCTGGCGTTTGCAGTCACATGCTTCCATCTGATGGCTCCAACGGTATGTGTGGGAAGTTCCACTTCGTTGATACACTGTGCTGTGCACTTTCTCCAGCCTTCCTACAGTGTAAGGCACTGGAGGAGCCCTCCAGGTTATTCTTCGATGATCTGCACCACTTTCTCTGACACAATGCTGATGGTGGTGTGGCAACCTCCAGCCATACGCATGCCCTTAGGTGGTCCCAGGCCAGGTGCACAGAGTGAGTGCCACCTTGAGCCCAGGTCCAGGCTGGGCCGGAAGTTGTGTGTTGCCTTGGTCAACCTGGGTGTTCAGCCGCCTCCACAACTTCATCAAACATGCTGAGCAGATCCTCCATTGAAGTTCTGAATACCCGAGTGTCTTCCGTCCTGAGCATCCACCAATCGCTTGTTTGTACAGTCGTCTCTGCTCTACTCCCCAATTCCATTTCAATACCCAGACGCTTCTTGGCCGCCTCCTTTTCTTCCTGTAGTGAGTTCACAGAGCCTGTAGATGGCTTCGCATCTGTTTCAAAAAGGATGGTGCTAGCAAAAGGAACTGTGTTACATCCTATGGTGGACAATGACTGGATATGCTGTGGAAAGAAGGTCAGATGAAGGCTGCAGAGGTCCTGCACAGTTGGCTGCTGGTCTGAAAGTGAGATCCATGTGAGTTCTCCCCCATTTATAGGCAGTAAGGTGTCCTTTTTATCCTCTAGCATCCTCTAGGCATCCTTTAGACATCCCTTTATATAATCGAGATCGGTCCCCATCTGACAACGTTTTTTCTGTTTAAATGCTTTGTTCCATCGCAGCATCCGTTCTGCATCCGTTCTGCATCCTTTCCATGTTCTGTTCTGCTTCCTCCTGCATTCCGAGCAGAATGCGAGTTGCACAGTGCGGACTCAGATGCTTAGCGGATATAGCGGATGTGTGTAACGGGATCTGCAGAACGGAATGCATTGGATACATTTTCCGCTAACAAGTTTTGAGAACTCAAAACTCTGGAAGCAGATGAAACGTCAATAGACGATGTCCTGACGGTATAGAGAGGAAGCAAAACGTATGCAGTAGTATCAAGAATGATGCATCGTGCTTACATCAACGATGCAAAGTGTTTCTCTCCATTTTTACATCGCTGGTCCAATCTTCCTGTTGGTGAGTGTGTACAGGGGCTTTAATAAATGTTGGTGAAAAACTTGAAAAAAATGGTTTCAGCCTTTGCAATTCTTGGGGAAGATAAGGATAGTTGTGCCGATAATAAATCTCCATGCATCCATTTGTGCGACTGTATGGTCCACATCCCATGATCCAGATGATTTTCTCCCCCTTTTTATAGAAAATATTGGTTGTCCACTTGGTGTCCTTCTACATACTCTAGACATACTCCAGACATCCTAAATATACGAGGTACATCCTAGATACAAATGTTTTGTCCGTTTTTAATCCTTTATATACGCGATGCTACTAACGCTGTGTAGACATTCCGTTTACCTTTTGTTTCTTCCCTCTTTCCATTTTCAGCTGCAGCAGATGTGAGTTGAGGGGATGGCCAGAGGATGCAGGGAGGATACAGTGGTCGTTTAACAGATTATAACAGACATAGAACATGTTGTTGCCCGTATATATCACGCATGTACATCGTACGTGGAGGAAAGTTCATCCGTTCACAAAGTTTTGTGCAGCTAAAAACTTCTTGTGCAGATGAAATCTCAGTGGACGGATGCTCGATGGATAGAGCGTAAGAAACACATATGCAATTAGTACACAACGGATGCATAACATTTTCGAATGGATGGCAAGCTTTTTTTAAAGTTTTACATCCTCTTTGCATCCATAAGTGCAGTGGGACTGGGCCTTAATGTGGATTGGAAGTTGTTCTGTGTGGAACTTGTTCGGCTCCAAATTCCCTGTTCTGATTGGCCGAAAAAGCCACTTGTGGATTGGCTGTTAGAGAACCAATCTGATTATCCGACCAAATGGCAGGAACAATTAAAGTAGTGTCATTGGCCACACGCTGCAGGCAAGACGCTTTATAATGGGCTGCTGCGGCTTGGGCTCTTGTTCCGTTACCATTGCTTGGCGAGTTTAATAAAAGAGTTTGTTATTGGAATCCAGTCTCAAGCGCTTCTTTCCAGACGGAACACTGGCGACGAAGGTGGGATTGTTGTAGAAGAGTGAGACCAAAGTACGCGGCGATCTGAACTGAGCGAGAGAGATGGCCAGTAACAACGCGCCGCCTGCACCATTCAATCCTGATGA
>BHFT01063444.1:0-15092 GCA_004320025.1 Laticauda laticaudata
TGCTCTCACCCACTCCAGGTCTGCTCCTCCACCAGGCGATGTCACAGCCCTTCCAAGGGCTTTTCAACAGGGGCCCCCCCTTTTTTCCTACCAAGGCTATGGATAACACAAGGAGTCTCCAGCAGCACAGGCACCCTTTCCCAGTCCAGGCACAGGTACTTGCACGCCACAGTGCCACCGATGCCAACCGATACCACCGATCGCCCAGGAAGCCCACCAACGCCACAGATGCCCAATGTCACCGATGCCACAGACGCCACCGATGCCACCAATGCCACAGATGCCACTGACGCCATGATGTTTCCTCGCACGCCACAGATGCCTCACCTGGCCCAGCTGCAAACCAGATATCCCCACTACACTCTTCCTCCACCCCACAGCCCAACCCGCCTCAGAACATCTTTCACGGTTCCTGTGCCTGACATCCCAGGTTCCTGGATGAAGGGCCTCTCAGGCCTCAACTGGGCTGAGCCAGCTTTCTGAGAGCTTCCTGGAACACACCATGCTGCCTGTTGTCCTCTCGGGGCCATTGGCACCCCCAATGGCGCCTTCAGACAAGCACTCCAGCCACTGCCACCTCCCACAGTCCCTGGAACCCTACACCTGGACCAGGACATGCCTCAGAGTTTGGGACTGAGCAAACATTGCTAGAGACTGAGTTGTTACCTCGTTGACTTTAGCTTTGTTGGGGACACTTTCTTGGTTCCTTTTGCTTTTTAAAGTTAAAGTCCTACATTTACTTAACTGTTATTATTAAAGGTTATTCTTTACTTCACACACCTTAGTCATTTCTTTTACTTAATAGTGTTGTGGGAAACTTTTTAAAAATGGTTAAGCTTTGCATGCTTGTAGGATGGGCAGGGATGTACCTGTGGATGGGTAATAGCTGGGGATGGTAATAGCTGTGGGATGGGCAGGGATTACCTGTTGGGGTGGGTAATAGCTGTGGGAATGGGTAATAGCTGTGGGATGGGGCAGGGATACTTGTGGCGATGGGTAATAGCTGTGGGATAGATAAGCCTCAGTCCCATCGTGGGACTGTATGGTCCACCCTCCAGGTCCACACCATGGCCTTTAGTTTATTCATAACAATTAATCATTGATCCACACATTTTCAAAATAAACAAATCTTTATTAATTGGACCTATTCATTGTAGCGCACTCAAATCATTACATGGCACCAATCTCATCAGTTGTGATGCAGACAGCTGAAGGAAACATCCATTAAGCATTCTACCATCCTGTCTTGCCACTCCATGCCCAGCTGGGAGTTGCACCAGTTTCAGGAAGGTTGCGCTGCTTGCTTCCCTTCACGTGAAAGCTCTGTGGGGGCCTGCGTACATCCACCAGTGTCCGATCAGGTTTCGCCCTTGCCTCCATTCACCAGGCTCCATGGTCCCCATTCCCTTGTGGACAGTCCACAAGCCTATTTCTGCAACCTGGGTAGTGGGTTGCACATGAGATTGTGCAGGATGCAGCAAGCTTTCCACGATCCCCTCATGGTCTCGGGCGATTGCTGCATGGGTGCTTGAAAAGTACCTGGAACCTGTGGCCAGGATCCAAAGGTGTTCTCACCACCCGCCTTGCCCTGGACAGCCTGTTAGTTGAAGATCCTCTCTTCACGGGTGAGGACGTCTGGAAGTGTAGGGCTCATGAGTAGAAGGCGTTCATCCCCAACGGATGAAGTAGGGCAACATCTTGGTGTCTTGGGTAGGGGTCTGGAGTCTGGGAAGGCCCATGATGTAGGTTGTGTTCCAGGCCCCCTCCTTGAGGTCACTGGCTTGTATACCTGGGCATGGCTGAAAGCTGAACGCCGTTGCCTGAATGCATCATGTACATGAACTTGTAGTCAAGCATCGACCATGTGAAGAGGGATGATGCTGAAGAAAGCCCTTGTAGTTTGAAATAAGTGGACCCTGACTTGGACTGGAGCTTTGGGCAGGCCACGTGCTTCCATCTATGGCTCCAACAGTGTGGGGAAAGTTCCACCTTGATACCACTCTTCTGCAAGTTTTCTCCAGCTTTGTTTCAGTGTGGGCACTGAGGAGCTTCCTCTATGTATTCTCTCTATATAATCTCTCTGAACCACAATGCTGATGGTCTGTGTTGTGGCACCTCCAGGCGTACTTGCAGTTTCTGTATAGTGGTTCCGGAGGTCAGGTGGCGCAGAGTCAGTGCCACCTTCAATCCAGGGCTCCAGGCTGGGAGGAAGTCGGTGGTTCGCCTTGGCAAACCCTTGTTCCAGACGCTCCACAACTTTGTCAACATGGTGGTGGCATCCTCATGAAGTTCTGGGAATGCACGCAGTTCTTCGTTCACTAACTCACACCACCAGCTTGTCATACAGTCCAAACCTCCACTCTTCTTCCTGATCCATCATCAGACCCAGACACTTCTTTGGCTGCCTCTTTTCTTTCCCCATTGAAAAGGTGAAAGAGCCTGAAGAGGGCTTGTTCTGGGGTTTTGAAGATTGGCTGGCTACAAAAGGAGTGTGCGATGATCCATGGTAGATTCCAATGGATGATGTTGAAGAGCCAAGAGCAAGGGTGGAAGAGGTCTGCTCCACACGGCTGCTGCGACTCATACTGAGATCCAGATGGATGTTTCCTCCCCCTTTTTATAGAAAATATCGGTTTTCCACAAGGTTTGTCCTACCACCATATCCAGATATCCTCCAGACATCCTCAAATTCCGATGATAACGTTCCCTATACGAACTTTTTTTTTCCGTTTTTTAATGCTTTATATCTGAGCGGCATCTGCTTTCATCCTTTCTACGTCTGTGTTACTAACTGCTGTGGTGTCCATTCCGCTTCCCATTATCGTTCCTCCCTGTGTCCGTATTTCCAACTGTGAGCGGAGTGGTTGTGCGGCCGCGATGCGCAGCAATACCTACGCGGGATTTAGTATGTGTAACGGGTGACATCGGACATAGAACGGATGTTCCCCGTATGCGTACAGATGAGAACGCACGCATTGGATACTTCATCTGCTCAAAAAGTTTTTGTGCACTCAAAACTTTTTGGAGCGTATGAAAATCAAAAAAGTAGACGGATGCTGGACGGATAGAGAGTATGAAAACATCATGCAGTGAGTACACAACAGATGCATCGCGTTTTCCAACGGATGGCAAGCTTTTTTGTCCATTTTACATCCTCTTTCCATCCGTTGGTGCAGTGTGACATGGGCTTTACAGGGGAGGAAAGGACCCTGATTCCCTCCATTAGCTTCAGCTGAGAACACAGTGTTTAAAAAGGGAACCTGCGTACAGCAAAGTTGTTGGAAGGAAATCATGAATTGTCTGGTATCGTAGAGGCTTATCTGGGATCCTGGCGTCTTCCCAACTGTGTGTGTTTTGCTGGGCTTTCAAATCTGCAATTCCTTCTCCTGCCCTGTCAAGTTAATTACTGCAGTGTGGTTTGTGTGGATTTTTATTGAGAGTTTGTATGTACTTTGTTTTCGGACTGAATTTCCTCCACTTTAAGACTGTTCTTGGAAGAGTTTTTTTTCCAGCCAAAGGAAACCTGGACATTGTGGGCAAAGTTGGAGGTATTAAAGGGACATTTCTTGCTTATTTGACTGTGTTGCCTTTGTGCCACGTTCCGGGTATCACATTTGGATAATTTAAGCATTATATTAATTGCATAAGGTTTAGCTTGTTGTCTAAGACAAATTATTACCTTAGGTGAGGTGTTTTTTGAAAAAGAATAAAGAAATTGTCCAGGGAGAGGCATTGTTTCCAAGTGAATCTGTAAACCAGAATAACCTGATTAATTCCAGCTTCACTAACTTTTGCTCTCAGGTAATCCTTAAATATAATCAGATACAGGTTTACAACATGGTGGATTGATGGTTTGCAATTATCAACTTATGATATATGACTATAATGATGGCTTGGTCACATCACCATGACAAAGCATTAAAATGTATGATTTCTAAATGCATGGAATAAACCAGTACTTTTGATGTGAAATAAGCAAGCCTTACCCTAATTCAGCAGTGTCAAACTCGTGGCCCATGATGCATCATGTACTGACCATGCCCACCCCCAGTTTAGCAAAAGGGGGAAAGTTGTGATACATCGCGTGACAACAAAGTGTTGTCATGAGTTTGAGACTCCTTCCCTAATTCTTCTACAGTTAATCTTTGTGGTTAAGGCACCAGGGTAGAAACTGGGAGGCAGTGAGTTCTAATCCCACTTTAGGCATGAAAGCCAGCTGGGTGACTTTGGGCAATTCACTCTCTTATCAGCCCGGTCTACTTTACGAAGCTGTTGCTTGGGAAAAAATAGGAGGTGGAAGGGTTAGTTATGTTTGCAAGCCCGAGTTATTTTTAAAAATAATAGATAGAAAGATGGATAGATAGATAAAGATGTAACAAGAGATGTCCCAATCTTTCCTTATGTTAATACTATATTTACAAAATCTCTAGTATCTCAATATCATTTGATGGCAGAAATCCACCATTTAACATTCTCTTTTGTTTGAACATTATTTTTGTGAGAAGTATTTGTTTGGGCAGTCAATATAATTTGTGTAAATATAAGTTTTAATAAATATGACACTGATTTTAAACCCAACAGGGAATAAGTATCTCTGGAGAGTCCTTGTTTTTCTGTTTCTCCATTGCAGTATATTTTGTTTTCTTCTTGACTGATTTATGAACTGCCATAACATTGCCATTAATGATAGCTCATTTAAACTGCTGTTGGGCACAGTGGAAATATCTGCTAGCAAATGTTCCAGAATCCAAATGTTCTCTTTCTCTGTAAAGTGAGTTATTAAAGTTGTTTCCTTCTGATACAGCAGAAGAGATGACATGTTTTCTTTTCAGGGAATAACCTTCTTATCTCTATCATGAGAGCCATCTGTTCAAATAGAGAACTGTAATTGCTGAGAAGATTAGAGAGAAACTATAAAAGAATAATGGGAATTCATTATTCATATTTACTTGCTTTTTTCTGCAAAAACCCATGTTGTTTGTTTAATGAAAGAAGGATGAGATTAATGATGGAACAAGCAATAAAATATCTTGATCATTTTCAAATGCTGCAAATTAAAGTTTTTAAATTCCACATGTGGGTCTGTGCTCAACTAGCACTTTTTGCTAATCTTAGTTTCACATGACTTGAACAAATCATATAAAGGCTTGGGTTTATAAGATTCCATATTTACTTCCATATGCCCAGTTTTCATTTCCACTTTGATTAACTATAGTTCATCATAACAATAGAGATTCTCAATCATCTATGTCAGGAGTGTCAAACTGATGACCTGTGGGCCGGATGCATCATGCACAGGCCATGCCCACTCCAGATCCACGAATGGGGAAAACATTGTGAAACATCATGGGACGCCAACGTGACGCAGCGAGTTTGACACCCATGATCTAAATCATGGTTGTTTCAAAGATATTTCTTCTTCCAAAAGGCAACTGGACTTCTTGTTCATTCTTTTAAATGTTTTTTAAAAACATTTTGCTTCTCATTGAAGGAGCTTTTCAGCACTGAAGAAGCTTCTAGGATGAGAAGTGAAACATTTTCAAAGAAAGTCCAGTTATCCTTGGGAAAAAGGGTATGGTTTGGGATATGGTTCTTCATACCATTAGATAAGTATGATCACCGTTAAGACTAAATTTAGATCAACTAATTTCAAGCCATAATTACTGTAGCTATCCTCTTTAAACTAATAAATAGTTAAATTTAATCTTAGGTTCAGAGTTGGATTTGGATAAATTACCCAAAGTTGATTCTGCATCTGCCCAGATGTTCTTCCTAGCTATATGTTCCAAGCTCTGATTAAGTATGAAATTTGGAAATATTTATTTAATTATTCAATTTGTACGGTCATTCATCTCAAGTATTATAGACAGTGAACAAAATTAAATGTAAAATAAAAACAATTACAATAATGCAAATTATTAATTAAGAAATTAAAACACATCGAATAAATCATACAGTATAATTGTTAGTATAACCAAAAATGGGTCACTGTATACACGCGGGGTTCCAGGCCCAGACAGAGAACCAGGTCTTTAAGGACTTATGAAAAACCAGCAGGGTTAGAACCTTCCTGATCTTTGGGGGAAGAAAGTTCCACAGTGTGGGCACTACAACAGAAAAGATCTGGCCAACCAGTAATCCTTAGCAATAAGACTTGCAGTATGCCCATCTTAGCTGATCTGTTGGAGTATGAGAAAGAGCTCCATGCATTTAATGTGGACCTTACATTATTTTGGGGTTTTTTTCCTCAGCTGCCTATAGTTTCTGATTTTTTAGGGCGGAGGTGATTATACATTGTCTATTTCTGCATGTATTTTTAGTGGGATTTTTAACCTTTGAACTCATTCATTGTCGAGAATCACTTTGGTAATATAGGTGGCCATATAAATCTAGATGAGTTACAGTAGTACCTTAGTACTCAACTGCTTTAAAACTCATCAAATTTGGTACTCAATACATTTTGACATGAAAATTTTGTCTCAATATTCATTATTTGTTTGGTACTCAATGAACAAACTAGAACTTGTTGGTGTTGACTGCCTTGTGACTCACTATATTATTCCTTATGGGGAAAAATTGTTTGGTACTTATTGTTTTTGGTATTTGTTAATGATGAGTACTAGGATACCACTGTAATTTTCTTTGTGGCAAACAACGGAAAGGGAAATAAAACTAGGAAACATTTGAGATGTTTTATTTGTCATGCTGGTGCAGTTTCAAATGTTTAGAATCACTTTTGTGATCCAGATACAGCTGCTGAAGAATAATCTGTTGTTGGCCAGGATCACACTGAACATTCTTATTTTAGAAGACCAAGAGTCACAAGACAGGGTGGGGTATGAAAATGTGTGTGGCTTTTACTTATGGATCTAGATATTTTGGAAAGAGATTTGGGGATTTCTTTTTTTTACACAACTTTTGCAGTCAGACCTACAATGTTTTTTGGAGTGGGGGGCAGTTTATGAGCATTACAGATAGGGTTAGGTTTCTAACGCTATCTGAAAAAAGGTATATTAGCCTTTTTCAAACTTGGCAATTTTAAATGTATAGACTTCAGTTCTTACAATTACCCAATTGGGGAATTCTAAGAGCTGAAGCCCACACATCTTAGTTGCCAAGTTTGAGAAATGCTTACATACAGCTTGGCCTTGCCTACCCAGTTGTATTCCTGGATATCCCACAGCACCTGCAAAATGTGCCAGAATGTCTCCAGATATAGATAGTTGTTTATCTGAACTGTGCAGTCTGATTTGCATTTTGTATTTGCTGCACTGTCAGAATCCTGTCGTCGGGAAGTCAGTGTGTATGCAGGCTGACCAGTAAAAGCTTTTCTCCTGCAGACAGTTGCATTTAATATGTAACTGCCTGCAGAAAGTGGAAAAGGTTATGGATCCTGATGGATCTTTTTATTCTCCTGCTTCAGATTCATGCTATTGGATATATAAGGCTTGGTTTCTCATCCGCTGCTAAATTAGTAACTATTGTTGAAGTGGAAGTAGGGATGATTTCTCTATCTGGTAGATTGGTGAACCAAAGAAAATCTTCAGACCATTCTAAAAAAAAATTCACGGAAAATCATGAAAATTCTTCCCCTACAAATACTTTGGTACTTTTGCAAATCCTGCAAAAAACTCATTTTGCCTACGGGAGGACTTCTGTGCAATGGAAAACTGGCAAGAGAAGTCAACCTGAAAAGAATGAATTAACTTGACAGAATTACAGCAAAGAGTCACCCTGATCTGCATCACACTTGCAAATGGACCTTGATGCTGGCTTTTAAAACAAATTACTTTCCAGGTTTTTTATCATTGCTTAAAGCAACTTTTCTCTTTCCTTGATTATATAAGTAAAAAGCAAATATTTGCAGTGCTGCTCTTCATTTAGCCTCATTATATCAAAAATAGAAAATCTTCCCCGAATGACAGGTTGTGGGTTCACTTTCATTTTGCATTTTCTGAAATACTGAAGGTCATTTGCTTTTGGCCACAGCTGCTCCCCAAATGGAATATTAAGAATGGGTCATGTATGAATGCAGAGATAATCATGCAAATGAACATAATAATTTTGTTAATTATGCATCTTTACAGAAAACTTTGAAGATTCCCCTTTTAAACAGGCAGTTCATTGATGATAATGCATTTTTTTGTATTGGTTCAAGAAGGTTGATTATTATTTAGGGATTGTTTTTACTATTAACCAACCAGAAACAGGGTTATATTTTGATAATGTGTTTTTAAATGATTGATTGCTTGAAAGTCTGCCATGAGATCAATGGTTATTCTTGGCAACTATTGTACATAGATAGATCTTTTCCAAGCTGGTCTATTCTCAATGAATTCTTTTAATAGCGCACTCATCATAGCTCTAGCCCATCTACCTCTCTGCTGGTTGTCTTCTCTTTCTTTTCTTTTCTCTCTCTCTCTCTCCCTCCTCCTCTCTCCCCCTCTCCCCTTTCTCCATTATATACACTTCTTATGAGAGTTAGGCTTCACATAATGTGTCCAAAATATGATAATTTGGCTATACAATTTTGTCAGGTTTCAGGGGCAAAAGACCCTTCTTCGTGAATGGAGTAGGGGGCTTTATTCTAACCTGGGGCAGTTTTTTCCATAGCAGGAAAAGTTTGAAGCCTGCTTTTGATAGCATTTTAAAATAACCTTTTATAGTTACTGCCGGGCAATTCCTATGGACTTTTAGGATTCATTTTTTCTTACTCAAAGAAGGGGTCTAAAGTAGTTATTAAAAAAAAATTAAGTTCAGTGGATATATGGTGAACAATGGTTGAGCCAGTACATTTTCTTTTGACTTCACAATCTCACCCATCCATATGTTACAGGATGAATAATTTATATCAGAAGCCATAAATATTTCAATTGCTCTCTTGTATGCCTAGTGCATTTCTACATTTCTATGTAAAATAGATTTTTGTCCTATATTGGCAATTCATCACGTTGCCGTTAACTTGTGGTGGCTGCTTTTATGCAAAAAGCTTGGTCGGTGACATTGGCAAAGGTAAGCACAAAGAAAGAATAAGAAAGAATACATGCACCAGTGAACAGGGGATTCTTTTTGCTTTTTGTATCTTCGGCTGCCAGATGTGAGTGCTGGGACAGGGCTTACTATTTTCCATAGGCTTTGTATGTAGAGCAAAAAGTGCACATGACTGAACTGATTGTATTAAGGTCTACTGAGGATGGAAACAAAGTAAAATTAATACGAAAAAGACAACATATTTTTTCTCTTGCCAGATGAATAGATTAGATAGTCAAAGCAAGGGAAAATTTGTCTTTGAAATAATACTAAGATGTCATGCTTTTTTCTCCCCAGCTGAAGATAATTGATACTAACCTAAAACAAGATTAATTTTTTGATTTGAATGTGATTCTCCTTAATTCAAAGAATCACTGAGTTATTTACAAAGTGTACATTACTGTTACTGTTAATCTTCTCACCACTCCTTATTGTCCATTCTCTCCCACTTGACTGTTTCCAAGTATGATTTGATTGTTGATTGTACCCTATGACTATCATTAAGTGTGGTACGTTATGATTCTTAATTCTTAACGAATGTACCTTTTCTTTATGTATACTGAGCATATTTACACCAAGACAAATTCCTTGTGTGTCCAATCACACTTGGCCAATAAAGTACTCTATTCTATTCTATTATTCATAGATATGTACTTCAGAGTTTTTTTTAACCTTGGTGATATTAAGATGGATGGAGTCCACCCATCTTAAATTTACCAAGGTTGAGGAGCACTACTTGAATGATGTTTGAAAATACAGCTACCAGGCCAACAAGAACCGAAGAAATACTGTTAGCTGGGTTGGGCAACTTTTTAGTGTCTAAGGAACACATTTGCTGAATATTTTATGGCTATAGACTGCACGGTACTGACCCTGAAGCACTTACAATAAAATGTAACAAATACATGAGAAAACAAGCAATTCCATCCAAACTGCTGTATTTTTAAAAGCTTAAAGGGTAAGGAAAACAAATTAAAGAATCCCACTAAACAGAAGATGGTTACCAATTTCAGGCCGCATGCTAAGGCTTCTTAATGTGAGACCATATGAAGAAGAGTTTGTATTTGGTCAAACATAGTGGTTTCACACATCTTTTTAAATATCCACTCGACTCCGATTGGCAATCAAAATAATACATCCAGTCTTGAATGATCCACTCATGATGAGAAGATTGAAGTATGAATGATCAAAATCCAGGTGTTTTGAAGACAATAGTAAAACATACCTATATAACTTAGTTAATAGAAAGTGGCACCTTCTGTGAATGTGTTAATTATTATTGGGTTTTCCCCCTCTTATTTATATATGTCTTCACATACATACATACATACATACATACATACATACATACATACATACATACATATATCAATACAGAAGCCTGATGATGGCAGATGAGATTCTGCCGAAACGTTGCTACAACTTTAAAAGCACAACTACAATGATGTGGGATAATACCAGAAGGAAGCTGAATATAGATATAAAATATATATAATATTTATATATATATAATTTTTATATATATAAAATAAATCTTGCATTTATGTGAACCGACCTCCATATGTGCAGACACAGTATTATTATTCTTTGATGCAAAGCTGACTTCAAGCAGACTCTTAGTTTGTGTTTCTTTATTTTTATACCCAAATATTACTATCCTCTTTCAGAAGTTATGGTTTTTATTTTAAAAAACCCTACAGCTAATAGTTGTGATGGGAATGCCTCTTCCAGTTATTTCTTTTGAGATCAAGCTGTAGGCAATTAATAAAGAGGAATGAACCATTGGTGTTCTATACTCTAGAGAAAGTTCTTTCCAAACCAGCATTACTGTCAAGTTATATCATAACCATCAGATTTAATCCAACTCAGAGACCCAAAGAAAAATAAAAATAAACCAAAACACATTACATAATATTGCTAGGCAGTTGATTCTTCTCTGATTTTGAATTGTTACTATTGTGTTTATCTGCTATTATCTTCTTATCATTCTACATTGTACCAATATTGTTTGACTTATCAATTCTACAAATGAAGAGGCTTTAGTTAATCTTTAGTTAACATGTAGCTTGTGCATGCATGTAATAAAAAATGGGAGAAATCTTGTTAGGCATTCATTATCATCAAACACTTAGATTCAGAAAGTAAGCTCACAAATCAAGCTAAATTAATAGGGATTTGTTTGGTTTTGATTCATATTGGGCAGACCCAGTCATTATTTTATATTAATTGTATGGCTTTCCTAGATCCAGCCTTTTTTGTTTTTCTTGATGCAGTAGAAGTGGATGACTTTTACATTTAGCTGCTTCAGCTATATGTAAGATGACCTGTAGTACCTTTTCTATTCAAGCAATTACTTTTAATTGGAGTTGAGAATAAAAATGACTGTTGCAATGAAAGAGTAAGTATGTATTTTCTAAAGAAATATTCTCCATGGCACACTGTCTGAATATTAACAACTTAATACAACTTGAACTTTTTTCTTCGAAAAAAAAAAAGGGTCAGCTTTTAAAATATAGCTGCATTATGCTATCTGCATATGCCTTGATTGGCCTTCTGCTCCGTGAAATTTGTTTCAGAACCAGTGTATCAGAAATTGTACAAGGAAACATAGCCATGAATGTATGGTGAATACTTTGGTGTATGTTATAATTTTATTGGCCAAAATAGCATGTTTTACAGAAGCTTTCATTGGAGGCTTTGTGCTTCAGATTCCAAGATAACAACAAAAGAGCATATTTGTAGCTCAGGTCTTGAACTGTGGGGTCTTTAGCGCTCTCTGAAATTGGTTATTTTATCGCAGACATTTCAATATTAGCACATATGTATGCATTGTTGGCACATATGTATACGTTATGCATTATTTTTATATAATTAAGCATATTTTTGCCAATGTAACTTCTGAAAAAGTCTTTCTTTTCATACTTTTTTTGTTGTAATGCCAATAAAAATAGAGAATGGAAGAGGATGGCAGCCTTGGCTTCTTTCCTTGTTATATTTTTATGAGAAAAATCAATTTACTAACATGCTGGTTTGTCTCCAGATGAGAAAATCTAGGTTTTATTTTATCTAGTAGTTGATAGTAATTTAATATTTCTGATATTATCTTTCATATAACTCTTTGGAATAAATCCAGTCTCATCAAGATGCATTAGATCACTTAAAAGGCAATTTGATTTATTTGCATCCCTTTCATTTTATGTATCCATAAAGGAGTATAATCTACATTCAATGGATAGGCCTGTATGACTTAGTATGAGTTGGATCATTTCTCTCTGCAATGAAAGCCTTTTGCCATAAGGAATGGAGCTCTTGTCATTGTTGCATATCATTCATTACCCACCTAGATGAGCAGGAAGCTCTTGCAATGGCCAACCAGTTGTATTAGGAAGTTCACTTGTCTCCCTACAGATGGTCTTCAGACTGCCACCTAATAGCCATTGATCCCCATTCGTTCCATAGTCCTTTGATTAGCAATAACGCAACCAACTTGATTTTTTTTGCAATCTGACTAAACATCATATACCTGCTTGATTTATTAAACAAAACATAACTGTGGTCATAAACATAAAGATAAAGGTTTTCCCCTGTGAAATTGTGTCCAACTCTAGGAGGTGATGCTCATCTCTATTTCTTAGCTGAGGGAGTCATAGTTGTCTGAAGACATTTCCATGCTCATGTGACTAGCAGGACTATATGCCGAGGCAAACAGAATGCAATTGCCTTCCCACCAAAGTGGTACCGATTTATCTACTTGCGTTTGCATGTTTTCAAATTGCTTGGTGGGGATACAACATGCTAAATACAACATTATGGTATAGAAAAGATAATGGCTTTAATGTATATGCTATGATCAAACCCCTATATGATTATATTCAATGTGTGTAATGCCCACTCCAAGAAATTTATGGGGTAAATATAGGAATACCAGAAATATTTACTATTAAAATGTGGCTATTAATAATTAATATATCAGAAAAAACTCATTAGCTTCACATAATTCAATGAACTTCAGGGCTTGAAACAAAATTGAACTGAGGTCTCCTTGATCATTTTTAAAGCCTCCAGAAATAAATAGAATTAATGAATAGTTATTAAAATGCATGCTATGAATTATTTTGTAGGTTTGATAATCACTTTATGTAGATCTTGCATGCTGCTGTGGAGATAATTTTAACAATATAGTAAGAAGCACATACCATTTAGTTATCTGAAGGTCACAGCTAGCTTTTTAAGCTGGTCCCACTACAGTAGAAGTATTTTTTTCTCAGTTTGAATCGTTACCGGAACCCACTTCCAATCATGTTTCTCCCGCTGTCTAGTAATTACGGTAATAAATATGCTGCAACATATTGATTTATAGCTAAAGCTTTCATACAAGCAAGGACTATTATTCAAACTCTTTAGTCATGCAACCCAAGTGGAATACAGAATTACGTCTAGTAAGAAATTGATTTCTAATTGCCCTCTGATTCATAAAAGGAGATTAAGAAATAAAACAGCTGATTAGGCTATTTGGAAACAAATTTTATGTCTTACACACAACCCGAACTTTCCAAAAACAAGTCTGATTTTTTTTAATGAAGATGAACATTTAGATATTTTATATGAGAATTGAAAAAAGTGGAAATTATTTCAGTAGCAGGAAATATTTCCAGATCCAGGCTGAAAGTATGACAACACCATGGAAGAGAAATTTTGAATAAGCTGCCATTGCTTGCCTGAAATTTGATGTGACTATGAACTACATCTTGTATTATTTGAAATTACACTGGTTAATATCATACAAAGAGAAAATAAACTCTAAGGCTTGTCATTACAAAATATTAGTATAAATTAGAGAATCAAGGAAGGGACTAAAAAATCCTTTGGAATCTTCAAAGGTGAAAATATTGTTTTTCTGCTACCTTTAACACTTCAGATGTATTGGCTAACAGAAAGTTTTTAAAAATAGAACTATGGATTTGAAATAAATTAAACAAAGGAGCAGGAAAAATACAATACAAAGAAAACAATTACAATCCTTATCATTTCTTGAATAATATTTTGGAACAGCTACACCTAGGAAGTAGCTCGCTATCAAATATATTCAGCATAGCTGGCTATTTATTTATACTGGAGTGTTTATTAGATGATGCTAGACTGAAAAATGAGAGATGTTGTTTTTGCCTTTTTCCCCTTCGTCCTCCTTACTTATTTTTTTTTTTACTTGAAGGGATTATATAAGTCATGGTAGAGTTCCACTCTTCCACATTTGCAGCTAGAAATATGTATATCTTTGAAAGAGTAGTTTCCTTCAGAAAACAAAACTGGATTTGAAATATAGGGTAAAATTGTTTCCTTGGCAGCATTTTTCTTTACCATCCTTTTAAGCATCTCTTTTACTCAAGGTCATTCATACATGCTGGTATTAAGGCCCGGTCCCACTGGCCGACGGACGCAAAACGTATGCATAAAGGACACAGCAGACGAGCAAAATTTTGGGGGTGGCTCTATCCGTTGTCATCCGCTCCAAAATTGGTGAACATTTTGGCATAAACAGAATGGCAAACAACGAAAAGAACAGATGTGGTAGTCACCATGTAGCGAGGATTTTAAACAGATGTCCTAGAACCCTAGCGGATGCAGCGGATGAAGCGGATGACACAATCCGAAGGGGTTCGGGGAGAATTTCGAAGCGAACGCATAGCGGAGAGGGCGGATGCATAAGCGGAGAAGTGGAGTGCATCACGGATGCTGTAGGAAACAAAGCGGATGCCGCGCGATGTAAGTCGGATGCAAGCATTCACCGCCATATGGCTGTGGGAGTAATGAATTGCATCAGCTCCGCAGATCCATAAAAAGGACTCAGCATGCATGCAGTTCGGCATACAGGGGCACACAGAACGTGCCCTGCCACATCATGTAGCAAGGAACACCATGGTTCGGGTCAGTCAAGAGCAAGAAGAGGAAACCTGTGCTACTCATGTCGCCTGAAAGAGGGCCAGAAACCAGCATCCCACCCCCTGCACTGATCTGAAGCTGCTGCTTGCTGCTGCTGTGGTGACCAGCCTCAGCCCTCAATG
>BHFT01063453.1:0-10958 GCA_004320025.1 Laticauda laticaudata
GATGACCCGTTTGCCTGAAGCATCGATGTACATGAACTTGTAGTCAGCATCGACCAGGCGAAGAGGATGAAATACTGAAGAAGCCCTTGTAGTTGAAATAAGTGGAACCCGACTTGGCTGGAGCGTTGCAGGCCACGTGCTTCCCATCTATGGCTTCCAACGGTGTGGGGAAGTTCCACTTCTGATACCACTGCTCTGCAAGTTTCCTTCCAACCTTCCTTCAGTGGAGGGGCATTGGAGGGCTCCTCCAGGTATTCTTCGATGATGGCCTGCACCATTTCTCTGACCACAATGCTGATGGTGTTGTGTGGCACCCTCCAGCCATATGCATGCTCCTGTAGGTGGTCCCTGAGGCCAGGTGGTGCAGAGTCAGTGCCACCTTCAGCCCAGGGTCCAGGCTGGCTGGAAGTTGGTGCTCTGCTTGGTCACCTGGGGTCTCAGCCACTCCACAACTTCATCACAACATGGCCTGGAGGCATCCTCATGAAGTTCTGGAATGCACGAGGGTCTTCGTTCCTTAGCTCCACCATCAGCTTGTTATACAGTCCGTCTCTGCTCTTCTCCTGATCCATGTTCAAGACCAGAACGCTTCTTGGCCACCTCCTTTTTCTTCCCATAGAACAGTTGAAAGAGCTGTAAGTGGCTCGCACTGTTGCAGAACGATGGTGGTTACCAAAAGGAGTGTGTTAACGATCCACGGTGGACATCAATGGATGCTGTGGAAGAGCAAAGAGCCAGATGAAGGCTGGCAGAGGGTCTGCACACAAGGCTGCTGGACTGAAAGTGAGATCCAGGTGAGTTGCTCCCCCTTTTTATAGGCAATATAGGTTTCCCACTATGTGTCCTTTTGCATCCTCTAGGCATCCTCTAGAACATCCTTAATATCCGAGATAGGTCCTCTGCGAACGTTTTTTTCCCTTTTAAATGTTTCTTTTGCAAGTGCATCCACTTTCCATCCTTTTTCCGTCTGTGCTACTAACGCTGCACTTACCGTTCCGGCGTCCGTTTACTGCTTCCTCCCTGTGTCTGCTTTCCGCTGGAGCAGATTTGAGTTGCGTGGATGCGCAGCGGATGCCTAGCGGAAATCGCGGATGCGTAACGGATGACAACGGAATGTAGAACGGATGTTCCCCGTATGCGTTGCGGATGCAGAACGGACGCGTTGGATACATTTTCCACTCAAAAAGTTTTGAACAGCTCAAAACCTTTTGAGCGGATGGAACCTCAGTCGACGGATGCTGGACGGATAGAGAGGATGAAAAACGTATGCAGTGAGTACAAAACGGATGAATCGCGTTTACCAATGGATGGCAAGTGTTTCTCTCTGTTTTACATCCTTCTTTCCATCCGTTGGTGCAGTGTGACATGGGCTTAACCAGGACCAAACCATTATATTGTTGTAGTTATATATTTTCCAGATTTGCTTGGTACTGTTTGCTTGGTGTACTGATTTTTTTCTTAATTTTAACAGTAATCCCCAGAGTTAGGGCCTTTGTTGAAGTAATCAATTTCAGATAATCAGTTTCACAGGCAAACTCTTTTCCTCTGAGGTTTTTCCTAACATTCAGTTGGGTTCTACCTTCCTATAACATCAGGCCATTATTCCACATCCTACCACCACATACATTAAAGAACAAGATGTGGCTTCTAGTTGTGACAACTTCATAAACAAACTTGAGAAGCAGGCATTTTATTTCACCCCAGTCCCCTTTTCTCAAGGCTAAATATAATCAATTTGTTCCCTCTCTTTTCCTAAGTTTTTCTTTCCAAGGTCTTTCTTTTAAACCTTCCTTTCACCTCTCTGGTTTGTCTGAATCTCTTTTAAAGTGTGATACCTGGAAGAACTGGACACAGCACTTCAGGTTTGCTTTACACGTGCTTGTCTTAGCTATATCTGCCATGTTGTGAACCTTATCTGTTGATGTGAGGAAATGAACAAAAGAATTGTTATAGAACACTGAAGGGAAGAATCTAGACCTGTTTGTAGAATTGTATTACTGACATATTTTGTCAATGGTTTCATTGCCTTTTGTTGATATAAAAGATAGGTAGATTTTCATTTAACTGTTTTATTTATGGTATAATATTTCAGACACCCCACTCCTACTCCTCCTTCTTTAACCTCACTTTCTTTAATCATATCTTGTTAATAAAGTTGACTGTATATTCCATTTTCTGTTAGTTTGACATAATGAAATATCTTTTTTTTAAAGAACAAGACAGAGCTCATTGGATTCCTTGACATTTTGCTATAGACCAAAGGAATTTCTGCTGTTCCTTAAAAAAAATGTTTATTTTAGTCTATTTTTAGTTGTTTAGGATTTTGGACAGTGAACAAAACAAGTGCTATCACAATTTAAACCATATTATGAAATCCAAATAAATACACATACAACAGGCACCAGGATAAATTGGGGAATAAAGGCCTCCTAAGTGAAGAAGCTGCTGTCACTTCTAGGGCTAAAATGTACCAAAGGTGGGGCTATCACTGAGAAGACCCATTATCTGGGCTATGCCACGTGGGCCTTGTACAGTGGGAGGACTGTAAACAGGGCCTTTCTAGAAGTTTACCAACTGGACTTACTCACTAAAGTAACAGCAGAATTACCTAAGAACAGTGTGCTCAACTTTCAACTTGCTGGTCCAGAAGAATATCATGGTCAATAATACCAAATGCTAATCAGAGGTCTAAGGAGATCAATATAGGTGCACTGCACTATCATCGAGGTCCTGACAAAGGTCTATCAAAGTGAACAATGCATTTTCTATTTCACGATGAGGCCTAAAACCTACCTGAAAGGGATTTAGGTAATTTGTTTCTTCCAAAATCTTCTGAAGTTAAAACACTATCAACTTTTCTACAACTTTATCAAGTAAATGGATGTTGGAGACTGAGTAAAAGTTGTGTAGAATGGCTGGGTCCAGGATAGCTTCTTGAGGACACAATCTCCATTTTGTTTTCTTTCTCTGGCTTGCTTTCCAAATATTGTTTTGCTTTTTCATAACAATAAATTGCTGGGTATGATATAGAACAGAGGTGTCAAACTCCCTGTGGGGCTGTCCTGGTCTACCAGTTGCAAAGAGGAAAGATCAGGCTAGCGTGGCTTCAGCCCAGTCTACCTAACACAAAGAAGAAATGTGATGACCCGTAGTCTCTCAAAATAACCCAAAACCCAAAACATATATTAAAGTCTAGTAAAGCCTTCAACTTAACTTCACTGTTTTATTAGGCACAGTTTAAAGTCACAAAAGTAAATAATGAGGCAAACAGAAAACCAAAACAAACCACATTGATGAGAGTTCTGAAGCAAACTGAGATAACTAATTATAAACTCCAAGAAAATAACTGAGAAAAATTCATGGGAAGAACGCCAACAAAGATAAGCCTCTTTCAAGGTGAACACTAACTGACTTCAGCAATTCTAACTGTGCAGTTGCAAACTTATATACATCGCTCCCACCTGCAAGCCACAAGGAGGATCATGGTAATCTCCTCTTCAGTAGACCTCACTTTTCCCTGATCCTCTCCTCCCTGCATGACCTAGGATGGATAGGGGATGGGCCTGGCTCCTCCTCTGACTGCTCAGCCAGACTCTGCCCTTCCCCAGCCTCCTCCACCACCTCCCACTCCCAGTTGGCTGTTCCTCCTCTTCCTCAGAGTCAGACTCCACCAGGGGCATGACAAGAAACATGCCAGCACTTTGGGGAATGGCAGCAAGTTGGCCATGCCCACCCAATCAGCCATACCCATCTGAGGTCAACCATAGCCCTGATGCAGCCCTCAATGAAATTGAGTTTGACACCCCTTAGAAGAAAGACATGGGGAAAGAGATGGAGAAGGGAAAAAGAAAGATGAAATTTATAAGGTTGTCCTGGCTGACAAAGGTATCCTTCAAATAATACTATCTTTCCATTCCCTAAACCAATTAGCTGATGCTGTAGTGTCTAGAAGACCAGGAAACATTACTGCATTGAAGGTCAATCACTTAATGGCAAAATGTCTACACTGCATGGACGGGTCAGTTCTCAGAACACTGTTAAAAAAAAGAACTAGAATTAGGAGACAATGTTGTAGAAAGCATTCTTCTGCTAAAGCCCTTGGTAGATGAACCAAGAGTTTGATTTGGTTCAAAACAATTGTATACATTCTTATCATATAAAGGTGCTACTTAATGTTCCAAATTTAGAGCTTATTCCTGAAAGTCAATTGCATTGTAAGCCCCTCGCAAGGTGTGGCAGCAGAACTAATACGACAATGTCATTGCCTCCATATTCATCAACAAACTCAGTAACCAGTGGTGGGAATCCAAATTGCGCACTACTAGTTCTACCAGTTTTTGCCGGTTCTCTAACCTAGTCAAAATTTCTTCTACTGGTATGCCAGAACTGATCCAAACCAGCCAAATACCACCTCTGTCGGTAACCCCTAATGCTTTATTTATTTAGAAGAACAGTGGGTGAATTGTTTAATTTCTTCTAACAATATTTAGGATTATTCAGAAGTTTCAAGCCGGAGAGAAGGGAAGAGAGACTGAAATAATGCTGGGTAAAAGGTTCAAAAGGTCAATCTTTTTACCCATAAATTAGTTGTTATAGTGAGAAACAATTCCTTCTCCAAGTTCCCATTGCTATGAACTGCCTGTCACCTCTTCTCTAGTCGAGAGAGATCTATAATAGTATTATTTAATTTGAATCCATCAACAAAGGAAAGCAACTCTCTGACCTTTTAGGGGGAGTTATTAGCCCAATGTCTGACAAGTACTCAGTGCTAATTAACATAAGTTACCATCTTGGTCTGAAATGTTCCTTCATTATCGTCTCAGGTCAATTCTTTTTTTTTTAATTTCTGTCTTGCAAGCCACAGATAGAATATGAGATGAGATGATGCCAAGACTTGGCATTCTGACAGCAAGAACTTTGGAACGGACTAGTAAAAATCCAGATACAGTAGAAATTAATAAGCGGAGTAAAGGAGACATCTTGTGAGGTAAAATGGAGGCAAATTTAGAGTGCCACTGAAAGTTCCAAATTAAAGAAAGATGGGTCTTATCCATGGCAATCAATCAGCTTCAGTGCTGCTCAGTTTCTCATATTTTGAACTTTAAATCTTTATCATCCCATTTCCACATGTTAAAGAAGCCCACAAGCAGGGGTAGGATTCTACAGGCTTGCACCTAAAACCAGTTGTTAACATTCTAAGCAGTTCAGGGAACCAGTTGTTCGAAGAAATTACTGGCCTAATCCTGTAAGGAAGGCAGGAAGGAAACATTCTGGTGTTGCTTACAGNGCCTCTCCATTAACCCTTATTACATTCTTGGCAGGACTAGACTTCCTGTCTCAGGAACGTCTCTGGAGTTTTTTTCCTCCTTTGCTGGTACTTTGCTTGTGTGGTGTGACCATTCAAGTTACAATGGCACTGAAAAAAGTGACTTATGGCCATTTTTCACACTTACGACTATTGCAGCATCCCCACAGTCATGACAGGCCAGGCGAGGAGATGCGTGCCTTGATGTGAGTGATGTTGAGTTGGCCACGCCCAGTCAGTCACATGACCACCAAGCCATGCCCACCAACTAAGCCACGCCCACAGAACGGGTTGTTAAAAAATTAGAATCCCACCCCTGCCCACAAGGAATGCATTTTGGGATACATTTCTCCTAATCCATGCATTTTTATATGCCATGTTGACCAAATATATGCATGCTATTTAGCATTTCCTCAATGCACTGGATATTAATATTATTTCCCAATCTATTCAGTTCTGTGTACTATTTTGTCTAATATATCAGATTGCTGCATATTTTAACAGGAAAATGAAAGTTAAGAAAGAGCATTTGGAATTGTTTATAGATTCAGGATGTATAGATAAGGTAAGTTCATTTTAAAATGAAATATTTTAAAATGAATTTAGCTCAAGCATGATAGGTTATGGGATATAGGATATTCAGGAAAACTTCCCGGGGTACTTAAGTCATTTTTGTCATGCCTGTTTTTTCTCATCAATACTCTTTTTACATTTCAATTATGAATGCATGCCTTGCATTATTTGATACCTGGAAAGGGGGGTATCAGTTCATTCAATAGTCAATAAACCTCCTTTTCTCTTTCCTTTCTTCATATGCTGGCATTCTACATACCCTCCTTTCAATATTATTTTCTGTGTGGATGGATCAATTGTTCTTTTGCTTACACATATAATAACAAAAGAAAATGTTTATGCAATAATCACTAGACTGGAGAAGAAAAATTCCAGAAAAACTGCAAAGAGGAATATTTGGCTTCAGTCTACCTATCCTGATCATAATATTATGCCACAGTAGCCCTCAAGGTATCAGATAAGTACCTTAACATATCAAGAAGCTAGCTTTGTCCTCCTCTGCCCAGCCTCCCACAGCTAGAAATATAGTCTATCCCCATGATCCAGTTCTTCTAAACAAACATGAGCCTTTTAGAAGCATTTTGGCTCATTCCCTATTGCTGTTTCCAAAGGATAAACCATGCAGTAAGATGGGCAGCTAATACATTTTACAAATAAAAAAATAAAATAATTGATGCCAATGGAGCATCTTGTTTTATCCACCATGCTGTGGAGGAGAACTTCTAAAGAGCTAAAGTACAAAAGAATGAGGAGACAATTCAGGAAAACCAACATTCTGGATTAGCAACAAGGAAGCTCTGGCTCATGGATCAGATCTCGCCTGCCAACATTCCCATCAATTCTTAGACACTCCTTCTGAGGACTTATCTCTTTTCTGGAGCTCTATACCTAAGATAGGGAGGTATCAGAAAAGTCAAAAATGGCAGCCAGAACCAAGCAACTGAATCCCTACTGTTTTGTGGCAAGGGGATTCATGTATGACAGAGTTCCCCAACCTTTCTGCCTTTGCAGACTGGTGGAATGGGGAAGGGATGGTTCTGTGCGAGCAGCAAGCATGCATAGCCACTACTTACACAAATAGAGCATGCACACACATCAGAGGTGATATTCAGCATGTTCTGACCAGTTCTGGAGAATTGGTAGCAGAACTTTTGAGCAGATCGAAAAACTGACAAATACCACCTCTGACTGGAGATTTTACAGTATTCTTCCCATGCCACAACAACAGAACTGGTAGAAAAAAAAATTGAAACCCACCACTGGCACACATGCTTACCCACTGTTCACACAAGAGAAGATGAGCATATGCACACACTCATCTGCCACTTCTGTGGCCCACTTCCAATAGGCTCAAGATCTGGTAGTGGCCAGATCTACCAGATGCTACCGTAGCCGAGTTTGAGAACTCCGGTGTAGGATACATATAAAGAAAAGAGCAGTCTTCAATTGCACAGTCTCAACCACCTGAAACATGTCAATCCTCCCATATAGATGTATTTAGTTGTTACAGAGCAGATTTTACAGAAATAGTATTATACTGGTGGCTTGGATTTCCCAAATATTTCAGTTCTTAGTAGTACCCAGCCAGATTTTGAGCTGCACGAAACTTTTTGAACAGATGAACTTTCCGCCGCATACGATGTACATCCGCGACATATATGGGCAATAAACGTTCTATGTCCGTTATCATCCGTTAAACGTCCGCTGTATCTTCTCTGCATCCTCTGGCCATCCACTCAACTCACATCCGTTGCAGCTGAAAATGGAAAGAGGGAGGAAACGAAAGGTACACAGAACGTCCACACAGCGTTAGTAGCACGGAAATAGAGTGCCAGTTTCCTGGAGGGTGGAGATCACCACGAGGAGCCAGCCCCTCCGGGACACCCCTTCCCTCAGACAGCCCACAGACAAGCCGTCCTCTTCCAGCCAGAAGCCAGCAAGCCTTGTCCAGGGCAGGTGTCTTCAGAGGGCCCCACGGCAGAGACCCCCCAACAGCTGCACGCCCCATGCTGGAGGACTTGGAGGATCCCCTGTCACAAATGGAGAAAAGCAGCAGGCACCAGAGGGGCCAACGCACCCCCACCCCCCACCCCCAGTCATCCACAGGATGCAGACAGAAGGCAGACTTGGAGGGCCAGAGCCACACTGTCCTGTTGGGAGATCAGGGACACAGTGAAGACCAGCACAGAACTTCTCTCTCAGCTTGCGTCCACTTGGACAGAGGATCCTCAAGCCACACACCTTCATCACCTACATGAGCCACACCCTCAAGACCTTGCCTTGAGGGCCCGTACAGGTGATGAAGGAGAAGATACAGCACTTCTGCCACAACCCTCAAGGACCAGCTAAAACCTGCTCCGACCCAGTCCAGGTTTGCTCCTCCACCCCAGGCGATGTCACAGCCCTTCCACGGCTTTCAACAAGCCTCTCACCTACCAAGGCTTACCACTACCAGGACTTCCCACAGCACAAGCAGACCTTTCCAGTCCAGCCAGGTTCATCGCCGCACAGATTGCCACACCTCACCAGCTGCGACCAGGACAGTACCCAACTACACTCCTCCTTCCTCCACCCCACAGCCAAACCCCCTACAAACGGGACAATCTATCATCAGTTTGTGGCCTGAACATCCAGCGTACTTGATGAAGGGCCTTCTCACCTCACGGGACTGAGTCAGCTCCTCAGAGAGCTTTCTCAACCACAACCATTCCCCTGTTGTTACTCTCATGGCCAAGCACCCAATGGTGCCTCAGACCAGGCACTCAAGCCACAGCCACCTCTAACAGTCCCTGCCCACTTAACAGCTGAGACCATGGACATTGACTCAGAGTGACTGAAGAATAATGCAGGAGACTGAGTTGTTACTTTGTCACTTTATCTTTGCTTAAGAACTTTAACTTGGGTCATTTTTGCTTTTTTAATAACATCATTAAGTTTTACTTAAGACAGTTAATAAAGGTTATCTTTTGCTTAACACACTTAATTCAGTTTACTGGTTCATTTGCTTATTTAATAAAGTCATTAAAGGTTTACCTAGAAAGTTAATAAAGTTTATCTTTTGCTTAAGACACTTGGTTCATTTTTTTTTACTTAATAAAGTGTGTGGTTGAAAACTTTTTAACAAATGGTTAAGCCTTTGCTGCTTGTGGGATAGATAAGGAAGTTGTGGATAGATAAGATAGTTTGTAGGATAGATAGGGATAGTTGTGGGATTAGGTAAGGATAGTTGTGGGATAGATAAACCTACCAGTGCAAGCATAGTGGGACTGTTATGGTTCCCCCATCCCAAGCTACCACACATATGGACCTTTATTACAATAACAATTTATTCATGATTCAACACATTTCAAAATAAACAAAAAAGCTCTTATTAATGCCCTATTCATTGTAGGACCACTGAACATACATGTCACAATCTCATCAGTGTTATGCGCAGAGGGCTCTAAGGAAGCATCCATTTATCATCTATCATCCTGTTTTGGCACTCCACTGCTCCAGTCTGGGGAGTTGCACAGCTGTCTCAGGAGGTTGCGCTTGCTTCCTCCTTTCACGTGATGGAAGCTCTGTTGGGGCCTTGTAACCATCCACAGTGCCTATCAGGTTTACGTCCTGCCTCCATCCCACCAGGTGCTCCATGTCCCCATTTCCCTTGTATGATGGTGCACAAATCTGTTCTGCAACATTGGGTAGTGGGTTCGTGCGCTTGAGATTGTGGCAGGATGCAGCAAGCTTCCACGATGTTCTACGTATGTGCCTCATGCTGCATGGTTACGTGAGAATGTATCTGGGAACCTGTTGTTCAGGAATGCAAAGGTGTTCTCCACCACCCGTCTTGCCCTGGACACCTGTAGTTGAAGATCCTCTCTTCACGGGTGAGGTATCTTGAAGTGTACAGCTCATTGAGGTAGGTTCTGAGGGAGAAGGTGTTCTATCACCAATGATGAAGTAGGCACATCTTTCTGTGTCATTGGGGTAGGGGGTCTTGGATCGGGAAAACCGAGATGGAGGTTGCGATTCCACCCCATTCCTTGAGGTCACTGGCATTGATATACCTGGCTATTCTGAAGCTGACGCAGCTTGCCTTGAAGCATCGAATTACATGAAACTTGTAGTTCAGCATCAACCATGGCCAAGAGGATGATACTGAAGAAGCACTTGTATTGAAATAAATGTACCCTGATGTGTGGCCGAGACTTTGCAGGCCATGTTACTTCACATCTATGGCTCCCAACAGTGGGGGGAAAGTGGCCACCTCTTGATTACCTACTCCTCTGCAAGTTTCCTCCAGCCTTTCTCAAGTTTGGTCGGGGCCACTTGAGGAGCTCCTCACGTATTCTTCGATTTGATGGCCTACATCACTTCTCTGACCACTTTGCTGATAGCTGTTGTGGGTGGCACCCTTCACCGCATTTCTGTGTATTGGCGGTTCGGTAGAGGCCAGGTGCGCCAGAGTCCGAGTGCCGGTCAGTGGTCCATGGTGGGACGAGAAGTTGGTGCTCCGGCTTGGCTCAATCTCTGGTCTCGGAGACGGTGGTGCTACTATGACTGTTGGCATCAAATCATGGCGGTCGGTGGGCCATACTCCTCATGAAGTGATTGGATGCCGAGGTCCTCATTCCTCAGCCTCACCATTCGGAACTGGGTCATGACAGTCAAACGTCCATTTCTTCTCAACGATCCATTCTCAGACCCACACAGCTCATCTTTGGACGTCCTCCTTCTTCTCCTTGTATATTAAAGGTTGAAACAGTCTGAACGGGTTTGATTCTCTGGAAAAGGACTGTCGCAGCTACCATACGGACTATTTCATGATCCAGGTGGAGAACAAATGGATGATGTGGAAGACCAAGACCCAAGGGTGAAGAGGTCTGTACACCAACGGCTGCTAAGACTCATAACAGAGAATCCAGATGATTTCCTCCCCCTTTTTTATTGGAAATAATCGGTTGTTCCGCTAGGTGTCTTCTACAGTCCTTCTGGACATACTGCCAGACATCCTAAATATCCGAGGTACATTCCCTGATCAAATGTTTTGTCTGTTTTAATCCTTTATATACGAGATTGCATACGCTAGCATCCT
>BHFT01063458.1:0-21777 GCA_004320025.1 Laticauda laticaudata
CGGACCCCCCCTATAAGACAAGCCTTGCTTCAATCCTATCAAAACAGATCTTAATTTTTTATTCATAGTCTTTCTGGGGCCTGTTGTTGCAACTTAGTTTGTAATTTCTAAAATTCTCCGGAACATACTCACCGGCAGGTTTCCCAATTTCCTGTTTTCAGTTGGACATTGAATGTTCTTCTATTGTGTATTATTTGGACTATTTTCATTCCAAACTGAATATTGATGATCCAAAAACAAAAACCAGACATCAAGCATATTTTGGGGCTTGCACATGTGGGGGCAACTTTCTGAAGGCCCATTGGGCAGCATCACCTGTTAATAACTGGTAGTTATCGGCAACTATAGTAGATCATTGGAGATGGCAATTTAATTTAATTCTAGGGTGTTTCACAATTTTGGCTTAAAAATAATGTAAACCATTCGGGGTTCCATCAAAAGGAAAGTGTTTTAGAGGAGGGAGGAGCACCCCAAAAACCCATTCTTTTGGGGCCCAAAATTAATTCCAGGATGTTGCCTGGATGGACCCGCCGGAGTGGGGAATTTGTTTGTTCTCCCATTGGCATCCTAAAAAAAATTTTTCAACCCTGACCTGTGGGGAACTGGTTTAGGGGTTTTAACTCCGGGGTTTTCTTGATACTCTATTTACATTTTGTAATTTATTCATTACTTCCATAGAAATTGGTGCCTTGACTTCTTCTACTTCATCTCCTGCTACTTCTTGCACTTAAATTTAAAGAAGATGTCTGGTGTGTTCCTAAATCCCTTTTCCTGGACTTCAAATGGTTGGGGGTGGTCACGGGATCTGCTGGAAAAGTCACCTATTTTGACATTTCCAAGTTTTACTAAGCATTTAAAACTGTTGTAGAAAGTTACTCATGTTCATTCTTTGATCAAGGCCAAATCCGTTCCATTCTCTCCCATATCTTTAAAATGGTCCTGGGGTCAGCGGATAAAGTAGAGGTTCCCTGTGGAAAATTTCCCTCATAATTTGGTCTTCAATTCCAATTTTCTGCTTTCCGTTCCTTCCGAATTTTCGCCTTTTACCACAGGGTGAGGGGGGGGGTTTCTTTCACATCTCCCATTATCTGTTTGGTTTCAATTTTCCAAAGGGCCCACCACATTATGTCCAACTGGAATTGAGGCTTGTTCAGGCACCAGGCAAAGGGGGCCCTCAATTCCAATCACCTCCAAAAAAAATGCCTCAAAAACCTTTCCATTTCAACAGCAGTTTACCTTCAAGCCATAACATCACAGTAACGACATATTATGATGTAAGAGATCCATTCCTCTCAGTGGGGGGAACTTTTGTTCAGCAAATGCAGGGAGGAAATAGGGAGAAAATAAGACACTCTTCACTTCAGTATTTCATAACACAAAAGCTTATTGTTTATTCCTTCCTCCACAAGGAGACCGAGATAATAGCTAAGCAAACAAAATAAAGTTGGATCTAACCTGAATTTCGATATTTATAATGATTTCCCCTCATTACCCTTCAATACCCCTGATTACCCTTATTACCCATGATTACCATTTTTAATGATAATTATTTGTATCAACTCAATCACATGAATCGTGGTTAATGCATAGAGTTTCACCTCACAGCATTTTACATAGACCACGTATATAATTATGATGCAGAGTTTATTCTGATGAAGAGGAATGCCATCCTTCAGGTTGCTGTGGCTTTGATGCAAATGCATATGTTGCGTAGTCACAACACAAAGTAACAACCTCTTCAAATTTAATTTGGTGTACAGCTATTTTGATGGTTAGGATCACTCTAGAGAGCATCTATCACCTTTCTGTACAAATGAACAGACATAAGTTATCTTTCAGTGTTTGAAATAAATACTTGTTATTTTGACTGGATTCCCACACATAATATATATGACAGTTAAACTTATGACGGGCTAAGAAAGTTAAAACACAATTCAGAATTCAATATAATTACAATTTGGTTGGATCATTGCAATCCAGGATAGAGAGAGTTATCTATTTAGCTTCAGTTAATATTGATCTACTTTGACACAATCTGACTATCTTCTAGCAATCTGATGGTAAACAAAGTTTTATCACAAGTGCCTAGAGAGATTTGTCCCAAATGAGAAACAATTGTGGACACACATACATTTGATAAGAATGTACGGCCTTTTTTGTATTGATTTTGTATCATCAAAAAAATGTAATCTTCTAGAACAGTGGTCCCCAACCTTTCTAGCTCCATGGACCAGCAGAGAGAGAGGGGGGGAGGGAGGGAGGGAGGGAGGGAGAGAGAGAGAGAGAGAGAGAGAGCAACATAGATCCTGTGCATGGGCAAATGAAGCTTTGCACATTCACCCAACACTTCTATGGCTCAGTACCCTGGGGTTGGGGACTCCTGTTCTAAAAGACAGGCATTGCAACTATTATTCCACTATTATTCCACATTAGCTTGCCAAACCAGAACACTTTGGGGAATAGATGAAAGCAACTTATTGGGGTTAGACAGAAAAAAATGCTATGCCATAGTTAGGTACAAATGTGGAAAGGCCAGTCTCATTTGGAAATACAAATATTTTCACTGAAACTTGCTGCAATACCTTTTCTAGTTGATAGTATTTTATATAAGAATCTTAAGTGCCTCGATCAACTAATACCATGGGAATATGCTTTAACTTGCTTTCATTAGATATCACAAGATACTGTGATACTAGGTTTTCATTACAATCTACCAAAATTCTATTTAAAACAAACTTTTCCTACAGCTAATTTGTACACATAAATAAGCTCAGTGTTCTGAATTATTTTCTGCATATGTAGTAAGTTCATTTGCCTAACCTTTGTTTATTAAACACAGATTTTCATGGGGAAAGGAAAGTTTTTTCTTATTTAAAAAAACCAGTAATGTGGAGGATTAAGATTAAATATGACATCATTATTTTGTCTGTGTCAGTGTTTTATCACACAGTACACTGAGTGAGCATTAAGGCTTTGGATTGGAAATGCTCCCACAGAAAGAAAAATAATGGATGAAACAGTGAGCAAACAAGATAGACAATATTATTTAATGTATTTCTAAAAGTAAAACTGCAACAGCAGGAGAGGTAAACCATAGGATGTGAAAGCTGAAGACTGCAGAAATAAGAAGAAACTTCAGATAAAGAAAAGTAGAATGTTTTTTCTTTGAATTTGCAATGCCTCATATTATTTGCATCCTTTTCATCACATGACTAGATTATTTCTTAATAAGCAGACTACTGGAATGAAAGATGACTGATACAAATTGATTTTGGTGGATTGGAAGACATGGTCCTTGCATTAAAACTGCTACTGTTCACCTTTATTTGGCCTACTTTTGTTTTAGCCTATAACAGCGATCATCATAATCATTGCTATAGCCACCAACATCCTCAAAAGTCATTCATGAAAAGACATAACAGGTGAGTGAGATAGCCAGCAAGCATCACAACTGCTGTTCTTTTAAACTCATGAAATTGAAGGCTTGTATTTGTTATTCCGTTACATTGGCTTTAATTTGGTGGAATTATTTAATTACCATATATAAAGAGAAGCTTTTTAGCTAGCTATTCAATTTCTATTTGAGTTAATGAAGTTTAATGCTGTATTTTAAGACTCAGACAATTGGAAGCTGTACATTATTGGCCCTACCAAAATATGATAGGGAGAAGAGAGTATTCTCTAATATCAAAATCTAAGTTTTAAATTCTTAAGCATTGCTACTTTGAGTCACAATCCAAAGAACAGGGTTGACTTTCAGATTTAGGCTTCTATATACAGATTGCCCCTGTCTCTAATTCTCAAGAATAGATCATCCATCAAAATGTTGCAGTTTGGAAATCAAAAGAAGTCAGGCAAATTCATGTAGAGCTTTGCATTTCAAAAGTTCTGTATGGGATTGGGAAGAGTCGTGTTTGAATGCAGAGACCCAGAATTAACATTGTATAAGATTACTTCTGATCTACTCAGTGTGAGGGACTGGAAAATAGAGATGAATGCTTTCATTGATGAATGCTCACCCTTAGCTCTTTAGCAGAAAAACACATGTCTTACATGCTTTGGTATACCTGTAGTTATCTGGATCAGTTCCCTCATTTTAAGTAAAAATAGGTCCTTTTATATATATTCTTATTTTGACAAAAATGCATAAGTCATAGTTAGCATTTTGCCATTACAAGTTATTTGCAGTTCCATAGTAAGGGAAAAAAATAAACTAGCCACTGATCAGGGATTAAGTTTCATTTAAATTTAGCATTTAATTCATTTAATTTCACCAAACCTTTGACCAAGGCTTATTTATAAGTCTTTAAAATGAGAAGAATGCAACAAGAATGCAAAGCCTGGAACAGGAGATTATGAGTATAATGCCAAGCAAGGGTATTTGCAGAGTGCGGCAAAAAGAAAGGCAAGATCACAGCATGGTAGTGTAATTGTAGTTCTGTGTATGTGTGACAGCCGTAAAAAGGCAGAGCTAAAAACATCATGATTGCCATCTTCATTTTGTCTACCATCCCTGTGGATACTCTTAATTCCCAGAATCTACCCAGGACTCCACATTAATTATGGAAAATGGAAGTCTGACCAATGGGTTGATCACTTAAAGAGACAGAGAGCTAATACTGCCCCTGTTATTTTAATGTTGAGATTATTATTTATCTAGCTAGTCTATAAATAGAGTCTTATGGAATGGCAATAGTATGACTGACCTTATTTGCACTTAGAAATGCAATGGGATTTGACCTGGAACATATTTAGATAGAAAATTGCTAGTGCTGTATTCTTCAGTAGGAAATAAGTGTCAACACACCAGAAGAGGGCAATATGAAGTCAGTTGTTGCACTGTTGCCCAAAAAAAATCTACATGGATAATTCTCTGAATTAACAAGGAACCAAATTCAGTTCAAAGGTGATGCTATTTTTTATGATAAAATAAATAAATAAAACTAACAATTGTCCAGCGAGTTGCTGCTATAAATTAATCCCATGCAACTGATGCTTATGAAAGTAACATACCAGCTTTCTCAAGTAAAATAAGCCAATTATGGTTAGAATTAATTACAATTAAAGCAAACATACAAACATACATACATAAATTTAGTATCCTTTTATCTAAATACAAATTAACTTTCATATGGATTTAAACTTCATTAAAAGGAACAGAAAGTTTTGTTACAAATCTAATTTCTATGATACAACATAATTCACAAACTATTGAACTACTTGTTTTACTTCTTGTTTGTTGTGTATTCTCCATTTTGTTGATTGAAAACAGCCATTTCAGTTTTTAGATTATCCGAATGTTAACTGGATTTAAAAAAAAAAAAAGGATCAGAGAGTTTCTTAAACCTGATTTTCTACAATCTTTTTAAAAAATTTAATATAAGATTATTGGACATTTTGTCTCGCTATAATAAACATTTTCCCACCGTCCATATATTAAACCATAATTTGAAACCTTGATTTCAAAACACAGTTTCACTATTATAAATAACTGCAGTACACTCTAAGACAGTTTTTCTCAACTTTTACAATCTTAAAATGTGTGGCTTTTAACTTACAGAACTCCAAGCTTTCCAAGGCAACACTCACTGACAATCCCCGCAAATTTAATTAAGCTGCTTGTTTCCCATGCTGCTTCCAGTTGTTTATTAAGCTAATTTTAGAAATTTCAGTCCATTAACAAAACAGCAGGAAACAGGTAATCCTACTGTTCCTATAGTCCCCTGTAAGCCAAAATAAACTTTGTAGCAGGGAAGAAGTGATAATTCACCTTCAAACAAAAACAAAAACAAAACAAAGTAGCAATGTTTTTATATTACAAATTGAAAATGAAAGGAAAAAGAAAAAGGAAAAGGAAAGAAATCTTGCAGTACTCCAGGCAGGTGTTAGGAAGGAAAAGAAAAGAAAAGTTGCTGGGACAGAAAGTAAAAGGGGGCCTGAAGAGTTGTAAGGATTAAATGGAGTGTACTTGACAAAGGGGAGATAATCCTTATCTTCTGACTATTCATTTAGCCACTATTCAGTGTTATAATGATACTGAAGAAATAATGCTTATAACTGGTCCTCAGAGTTGTGCTCATCCCTCACACAACTGGTTGCAGTGCCCCATGATCATGATTTCCAGGAAGTCAATGGGAAAGCTGGCAGGGAAGTTGCAAGTTGCTGAGGTAAGCATCTCCTAACCATGCATCTTCCTTCAGCTCTTGCCAACTACTTGTGTGCTCTTTCATACTCTCCCCAAGTCTCATCATGTCTCCCTTCCATTCTTTATGAACCTTAGGAGCCCTACTGGTGCAGTGGTTAGAATGCAGCATTGCAGGCTAACTCTGCCAACAGCCTGGAGTTTGATCCTGATGGAGCTCACGATTGAACTCATCTTTCCATCCATCCATGGCCAGTAAAATGAGGACCCAGATTGTTGGGGACAATAAGCTGGCATTTTAAACAACTCAGAGAGTGTGTAAAGCACTATAGGATGGTATATAATTCAAAGTGTTATTGCTATTTGCACATCCTCCTGTAGCCTTTTCACACTTCTCTTGCACCCTCACATGCCTTAGGTACCCTCATACATTGTCTCAAATCCTTGCCATGTGTCTCTCATGCTCTCGTATACCCCCTCACATCACCCCCTCAACAGCAACCACTTATCTTCCTACCAGCCTGCTTGTGAATTCCTGTAACTTACAAGTTCTTATCAACCTCCCCAGCGGCTATGGGAATTTGGCAGGAAGTTGCCTCACCTAATGATCTTTGAAAAAAAAAACTTTGGTTCCAACTGCCTTCATAAATTGAGGACTTCTCAGAGTCGGCTTGTTCATGCATTAATATGTGTCTTGGACTAAAACCAGGGTTGGATTATCTCTCCATATTTTGCTTGTATGGTTAAAATCTTTTGACTTCTTTATACAAGAAACTAGAGTGATCTAATCTAGTATATGTCCAAATGTTTGTTTATTTACAATGCAGCAAACAACAATTTAAGGCAAGGAAACTAGACAGCACTAAAGTACCACCTGTGAAATCAGAACAACTTCTCCATATAGAAAACCATGATTTTGCCATGAGACCTGGCTTTGGAGGTAAAATAGCCTATTCTGTTCCATTCCATTCCATTCCATTCCATTCCATTCCATTCTATTCTATTCCATTCCATTCCATTCTATTCATTATTTCTCCTGATTTTTTCAATTATTATTTTCAATTTATTTGGGGTTATTTATTTATCAAATTTTGAAACAGCCACCTCCCTCACAGAGAGGTTCTGGGTGGTATATAGATCAAATATTAAAACATTGTTTTTTGTAGAGAGTAAAAATGTTCCCAGTTTGCTGTCTGCTGACCACATCCACCACTACAGCCATTATGTGACACTCTTAACATTTCTAGCTTAGGTAACCCTTATGTTAACATTATAGACAAGCCTGATTTGCACAAGCTGAGGCAACTTACAGTTAAAGGTATACTATGCTCTTCCTTGGTGGTCTATTTGTTTTCTTCAGTAGATTCATAACTGGTTGTACATCTCAACTACAATGAGCCTAAACATTTTTTTAAAAAATCTTTTTAATAATGACTTATCTTTTAGTGCACTTAAATGAATCTCTAGTGACTTTGTTGGAAAATGGCTTTTCAGGAATCTGTTCTCTATTCTATGCACTAATTCTATACAGAATGATTGCAGTTGAATAAAAATGCTATTTCAAGAACACTTAAGAGAGTTGGAAGGGACCTTGGAGGTCTTATAGTCCAACCCTCTGCTCAAGCATATCAGGGTTAGTATCAATGTCCTCTTGCCTTCCACCATTAGTTAAATCCACCAAAGTACCATGTGGGGTTTGTCAAACTTCAGAAAGGTTACCTTCTTCATTTGTGATGGCTTTTCCAGAAAGTAGATGGTGACAACCTGCTTGCTTAATTTTAAGTCATTCAAATGCTTTGGATGAGCTCTCATTATGTACAGAAGTTTGCAACATCCCATCCCATCATCTAGAAGAAATTAGTGCTGCACCAAGAAGGGAGAAATATATATCCTAGACTTAAACACTCCAGTCATTATATTATGTTAGTTGAGCTAATAAGAAAAACTAGTTTTACAGTTGTACAAATGTAACACAGTAATTATATGATTTACTTTAAAATCAGCAGAATGAAGGTTGCATCAATGCTACCGTAAATGCATGCATATTTATACTGTAGCATGCCCCAGTTACTGAAATATATTGGGTAAACCAATAATTGTCATCCAACTCCACAGTCCCAAAATGGTTGTGATTAAAGAAAAATTACAATTTGCGTATGACCTAATATGAAAAGTTATATAACAACATACTAAATTTTATTAAGAGGCTTTAAATATAAAAAGCAGGGGGAAAGCTGCCTGTTTATTTGGAAGCCTCAAACATTATTTATAAATATTTTATATAATATTTTAATGGGGAACTTTTAAAGTGAGTCCATTTTTTCTAACAAAATTGCTTTTATGCATACACTTTCATTCATCTTGACCAGCAGCTCCCAACCTTTTGGGTACCAGGGGCCACTTCTGTGGAGTTTTTTCCATGGACCAGAGGGGACGTGGTTTCATGTGCTTCCTGCATCTCACGGATGAGGCTTCGCATGTTTACATGGCCTGGTTTCTGGTATGCTGAGGCCCACTGCAGGTCCACAGAGAGATTTTATCCTGAGATCTGATGTAAGAATTTTTTTATGCAAGGGAATGAGAAGCCTTAAACTACTTTTAATATTTTCCCAGTTTGCACAAGCTGAATGAAAAATACACATTAAGTATAGCATATATTTGACCTCCAAGTGATGAATTCTTAAGGTCAGTTAGGAAATACATTGGCCTTCTATAGACTTACAATATAGTGCTACAATGCCTATCCCAAAATTTATGACACATCCCGGTGTAAGCACCACATAATTTCCATGGAATTATTTTTATATTCCCGAAGCATTAAGAATGCATTATGAGAAAAGCCACAATATAACATTCTCTTTTCTTAATTGTCCAGTCTAAAAGCTGACCGGTAATACACAGTCAGTGCTATAGCTTTTTTCCTCCTGTTAATGGTAGCAAAATGAAGGGGGAATATTGGTAGTCCTCAACTTATGACCACAACTGGGCACAAAATTTCCTTTGGTAAGCAAGACAATTGTTAAATGAGATTTTTCCCACTTTGCAACTGTTTGCCATGGTTGTTAAGCAAATCCCTGCCATTGTTAACATGGTTGTTAAGTGAATCTGATTTCCGCACTGACTTTGCTTATCAGAAGGTCAGAAAAGGTGATCCCAGGACCCTACAGTTGTTGTAAATATGAACCAGTTGCCAAGCATCCAAATTTTGATTGTATAACCATGAGAATGCTGCAATGGTCACAAGTATGAAAAATGGACATAGGTCATTTTTTTCAGTGCTGTTGGAATTTCAAATGGTCACTAAATGAATGGTTGTACATTGAGGACTACTTGTAGCACATTATATTTCCAGGCCTGCTGGCTTCTCTAATATCTGCTTGCCCACTTGACCCTTGTAGATCTACTATATTTTGAGATGAAGCATCCAACATTTTAAATTCCCAATAATTCATAGCTTTATATGAGGGTATTTAAGGAAATACCAACTAGTGGGTGCCCTGTGATCACCAACCTTTGAAGAAGTAAGCAAAAACAAGTGACCAAATGTGTATACAAGTTATATCCAGTATCTCTGATAGTTCCCATGGATCTTAGGTTATTGCCAACTGCTGTATGTGATCAGAAGGCTCTCTTCTGTTTGGAAAAAAGTGTTCACGCAATTGCTTCTAAAAGAACTTCAAAGCAATAGTGAAGTCCGTATTTAAGCTGTGGTTAAATTCTGATGAAGCAAAAGACTTAAAATGTTATCGGACTCTTTTATTGCTGCCATTTGTTCTCTGTATGTTAAAGGATCACCGATCCCAGTTGGCATTGATGTGCAAGTAGAAAGCATTGACAAAATTTCAGAAGTTGACATGGTAAGTTTTTCTTCAGTTGCTGAAAATGTAATTCAAAAATGCAGGTGATATAATTAGTAATTTGATGATAGAGAATAAGAGAACAAATTTGGGCAGGTGAGGAATTTTCAAATAATTGTATAAAATTCACTGAATAAGTGACCATGTTTTATACAATTAATTATTCTGTTTCCTCATAAACTGTATCTTTATCTGAGAAACTGAAAAAGACTTTATAAAGCAAACATTTTTATGTCATAAGCATAATGAAGACCTATTTATTCATATAATAATAGCCTACAATTAATTTTTCACTATATTCATGACAATAATGCAAAAAGGAAATTAAGTGTACAAATTAAGAGTAGGCAGACAGAAGTTCTAAATAGTCCTATCAAATGAAAAGAGAGATGACTTATTCACATCATTGTGTAACTTGCAGAGAATGTCCTTTCAGCTTTATAATATTGATTTTTTATGACAATTAAAACCTGTAATGCCCCAGAGAGGAATCCAAAATTATAGGCCAATATCTTTTTTGAATACAGATTATAAAATATTCACTACGATCATAGCTGAAAGATTAAAAAAAATATCTAAATGAATTTATACATAGCGACCAAAACAGCTTTCTCTCAAACAAACAAAATTTAATGTGAAAATAGTATTAGATGCTCTTGAATTTTTTGAAGAATATAATGATCAACAGGTAGCCTTTTTATTCCTAGATGCCCAGAAAGCCTTTGACAAAATAAATTGGTCTTTTTTTAATACAGCAGCTAAAATACATGAATATTGGTGAAATTTTTAAAAGATAATTATGATAATATATATGCAACAGGAATCAATAATAATTATTATATTATTAATAATAATTATATTAATTATAATAAGAATTGTAAAGTACAGTTTATATACAAAAAGGTACAAGACAAGGTTGCCCCCTGTCTCCACTATTATTCATAGATACATTGGAGGTCTTAACGAGAATAATCAGACAAGAAATACAGATTAAAGGATTGGAAATTAAAAAAGAAAATTTTAAATTACAAGCAAATGCTGATGATTTAAGGTTTTTTATAGAAGACCCTGAACAAACAGGTCCGATATTATAAGAAAAACTTGAAGATTATGGAGAAATAGCTGGTACAAGTTACAATTGCACTGAAAAAAAGTGACCTATGACCCGTCATGTGATCAGAATATGGGGACTTGGCAACTGGCATGGATTTATGTCTGTAGCATTATCCCATAGACTTGTGACCATGATCTGTAAACTTCCAAGATGATTTGGTAAGCAAAGTCAATGGGTGAAGCCAGATTCCCATAGCAACTGCATGATTCATTTTACAACTACAGTGATTTGTTTAACAACTGTGGCAAAAAAAGTCATAAAATGGGGCATAACTCACTTAATTGCCTTGGAAATTTGGGGCTCCTTTGAGGTCAGAATTTGAAGATTACATGTATTCTTCCATTAATCTCAAATTCTTGAAATGTATTTTCAAAATATGCCAGCATAGGCAAATACATCATATGAAGATAATGTCAGAATTATGATGTTTGCATTGTGATGTCATGATGTAAATCTCGCTCTTATGTACTTGTATTATCTGGTGCAATTACAGTTATAGAGTTTGTTTCATCATACTTATTCCTCTAGCTGTCCATGAACATAAAGGTCTACAAGAATCTGTGAATATTAATAGGCAAATTAAGATGAATGTTTGAATCCAAAAGGAAGCTATTATAGTTTAACTCTGATATATTAACATTTTGAACATCCATTATAAAAATTATCTCAAACCTCCAATTTGTTTATGAAAAGATTTATAGGTGTTCATCACAGAGAAACCAATTTTTCCTAAAGGTATTGTAATTTTAAATCTATTGAAATATTGAATAATAAACTTACCATTGAACATATGCAATCTATACTGTGGAAATATTGGTTATGTTATATGAAACAATATTCCATCATAGCAATAGCAATAGCACTTAGGCTTACATACCACATTATAGTGCTTTATATCCCTCTCAAAGCAGTTTACAGAGTCAGCATATTGCCCCCAACAATCTGGGTCCTCATTTTATCCACCTTGGGAGGATGGAAGGCTGAGTCAGCCTTGAACCTGGTGGGATTTGAACTGCCAAATTGCAGGCAGCCGATTACCAGCAGAAGTGGCCTGCAGCACAGCACCCTAACCACTGTGCCACCGAGATTTATTCTGTGAATAAATTAGTTTGTTGTTGTTGTTAGTTGCAAAGTCATGTCTGACCCAATGCGACCCCATGGACAATGTTCCTCCAGGCCTTCCTGTCCTCTACCATCCCCCTGGAGTCCATTTAAGCTCACGCTGACTGCTTCAGTGACTCCATCCGGTCACCTCATTTTCTGTCATCCTGTTCTTCTTCTGCCCTCAGTCATAATTTAAAATAAATAAATAAATAACCTAGGGAGCTTACTTAAAATGGCTTTACAATCATTTGAATTCAAAGGGAGGGAAAGATGTTACAAGGTATATTGAGATGTGAACAAAGCATCTCTCTGCAGCTCCTTAACTACTGTTCCACCTTTTCTTGAAACCATGTTTGTTCATAGTCCAAAGGTTTTTTTTGGCTTTTAATGCCAATAGTCAAACTACTAATTTATATTAATAGTTTAACTACTAAAAAATAATGTTAGCCATGATAACTTTTATAGATTATATTAGTAAATGGATGAATGCATATCTGATATTTTTCCTCTCTTTTCTTTATAGGATTTCACAATGACTTTGTATCTCAGGCATTACTGGAAGGATGAAAGACTTTCATTTCCTAGTACCAGAAACAGAAGCATGACCTTTGATGGAAGATTAATAAAAAAGATTTGGGTACCTGATACATTTTTTGTTCATTCTAAAAGATCTTTTATCCATGACACAACCATGGAAAATATTATGTTACGTATCTATCCAGATGGCAATGTGCTCTTCAGTTTACGGTAAGCACAGATCTCTTGCCTTTCAATCAGGAGAACACATACAAGATGGGAGAATTCTCATGGGGAGTGGGATGCATTAGTCCTCCCATAGTTGGTACCTTCTAGATGTATGGGAATATTCCTCCCCATAATTCTTAGGAATGGTTCAATTCTACAACATGTTTGGAATATGTATGTTTAAGGAAAGCTAGTTTATTTATATAACTTATAGAGCCTATGCAACTATCCCTGAATTACATCAGTGTTGTGTGACTTTCAGCTCCACAGACCACTTTCGCTGCAATGTTTCTTCCATGTCTGTCTAAACTTGCCTCTGTCTAGCCATGTTTCAGATCCACAGACACTTTCACTGCAATGTTTCTTCCACGTCTGTCGAAACTTGCCTCTGTCTAGCCATCAAAAATATTAAGTAATGTACTAAATAAGCCAGATTCTCTGTATCTTAATTTATCCACACTGCCAAATGGAGATTATAGTAACATATTGCCTTGGTCTGGTGTAAAACAATTAAAATATAGTAATGTATGTTTTGCCAATTCCCAAACTTTGCTTCTGCTGATTACACAACAACTTGTCAACATAATGTTGTTATCATTTTCCTGTGCTCTGAGAAAAGAATCCTTGGGATGAGTTTCAGACAAAAGATGGGCCTCTGGGTCTGTGGATGACCTTGTATGTTCCATAGGAGATCAGCCCAGCTATTGATCTAAAAACTCTCCCAGTGTAAGGTTGCATTAGAAAGTTCAGTTAAAAAGCTCAAAATAAAGAAAAAAATTCTGGTCATAAACCAGAGGGGAAAAAAATGAATGAAAGAAAGAAGGTTGGAAAAGCATGCAGAGTACTGTATGGACTCTTCCCAATCCCTTTAACAAAGGCAGTCTTATGTTCAGATAAATGTATTCACTATGTAGCCTACGGTGAGCTGCATAGGCTCTACTCTGGATCAGATGGAGGGAGGAGGAAAAGGAGTTCATAATGGAGCAGTCATCTATATTTTAAGCTGCTGTCCAAATGCTGTTTTCTAGCAGTGTATTGGGAGAATATTTTTTGTCTACAGCCCACAACCAGATTCGGTGCATTTCTGAAATCAGTTTTTCTTTTGCCACTTATTCCTTCTTATATCAGATTTGTTCAGAGGATTACGCTGCCGATGGACAGGCAATTGGTTCCTTTCCATACTTTCTTTACAATGTTTTGTTAGTTTGGGAAAATAAAAAGAAAATAGGAAGTAACAGAGAATTTGGTAACAAAGGTTCCCCCAATGATAGAAACATAACAGTAATGTTAACCACTACTGTCTAATCCCTGCCTCCAAAATGGCAGCAGCTGGGAGTTTCATGGTGCTGGAGAATATCACCCTATTTATCCTGATGTGATCAGGATATGATAAAGTGGGAAAGAGAATTGAGCTTTTTCACATTGTTGGATATTTTTCCCTGAAAAGTCCTTTGTAGCTTTGTTTTTGCTATCTTGAAACAAGGGGCAGTCTACATTTGATATATTCCACTTCTCTGAATTAAAAGTATTAAGAGTATTTTTAGGAAAACTTGAAAAACAAATATGGGCACTTAATGAAATATTCAACATTTAAGTACTTTATATATTTGTGAATTATTTTATGATTATTGAGATTGTCTATTTTTTGCTTTTGACAGGATAACAGTTTCTGCCATGTGTTTCATGGACTTCAGTAGATTCCCACTTGACACTCAGAATTGTTCTCTAGAATTGGAAAGCTGTAAGTATAGCTTTGCTAAAAAGTATGTTTTTCAAATGTATAATTCATTTTAAAGGTGTGTAAATCAGCTTCTGTCTGTTGAAGAATACTAATGTTACCATATGTTTTTGAGAAGTGACCTCCCACCACATTTCTAAACATTTGTGAAAGAAGTCAGAGGAACCCAAAGGGAATTTTCAAAAGGCAACTGGACTTTCTTTTTCTTTTTTCTTTCTTTTCTTGGAAGACGTTTTGCTTCTCATTCAAGAATCCTTCCATTCCCCAACATCCAGTCAGAGCTGAAGAAGCTTTTCGGATGAGAAGAGAAACGTCTTCAAAAAAAAAAAAAAACCCAAGAAAGTTCAGTTGCCTCTTGAAAAAACACCTTTGGGACAACTATGACCTGGATGACTGAGAATCTCCATAGATAAGATAGAGTAACCAGTTCCTATCCTGTGCCAATAAATATACTGAAAGTTCTAACTTTTCATCTGCCTATTTCTCTTTGCATCAACTGTGTTCTAAATGATAATGAATGAAAAAAACAGAGATAATCCCACCCAAAATTTGTCCAAAAAATTTGCCCCCCAAAAAATTTGCCCAAATTTGCCCAAAATCTTAACCACACCCCAGAAACCCTGAAATATGGCTACCACATTGTAATTTGAATATGATAGTTGAAACAAGTTCTACGTAAGATGAGACTATTATTTAGCATATGATGAGCACATGATAAAAGGGAAACACACAGTATATACACAGTCTATGTAATTATAAGTAAAACTTCTGTGGGGATATGGCAGGGACCTCATAACTGGATGTCCAATTCAGCTATCCAGGTGATTACCTCTAGTGTTACTAAATACAGATCTTCTAGGAAACCAGAGAATGCATGATTTAGGCAATCTTACACAATATGTTTGATAGTTATCATAAAACCATTATAATCACAAGAAGAGGAATATTTCCATCCCCACTGATATAGGGCTGAGGCACTTCTTCCAGTATCACACCTAATTCTGTTCAATTTTGATGAGACAAAGTGAGGCAGGTCAAAAACCGGTGGTTTGGTAGAGGAATGATACGAGATGATAATATGACATGATTCCCTATCATCATTCCTTTGTTTATTTGAAAGGCTGCCAAACTACCATCCTCAAATCTGGTATCATGATAGGAAATGAGCAAGACAGGACTTGGAAACTGCTTACCAAGAGCTAAATAAGAGATCGGGTGGGCAAAAAAAGATCACGTTACCAATCTTCCCTGCTATAGTGATATGAAATAGATTTCTAATTAAATTATAATTACTTCCACATTTCCATCTATGGGTTACAAAGATGAAAGCTGTAGTCACTAGTGTACTTGGAGTGATGTGGTAGTGATGGCAGTTTGACTAGAGTGCAGACCTCCACTTAGATGCTGCCAAAGGCAAGGAAGAGAATAGAGAGGTTGGTATAGAGTTGGGTCCTGCTGCCAGTGAACTAATACAATGCTGGCACAGGAAAAGGAAGTGTACCTTTAAGTCAGCTTTGACTTTTGATAATGATCCCTACAGTTTTATTAGCAGCATTTTTGAGAAATGGCTTGCTATAGCTTCCTTCCTAGGGCTGAGAGAAAGTGAGAGATCCAAGGTCATCTTGTTAGCTTTGAGCCTAAGGCAGGATTAGACTGACTCTCTCCTGTTTTCTGCCTGTTGCCACACCAAGCTAATTCTCATCAACAGAGGAGGGGCTTGTTTAAAAAAATGCACTTGAGATGTCAAAATGCTAGGTATGTCACTGGTTACACTCAGAGCAGGAAAACAAGAAGTCGAAGATATGTACATGCATGCATAATAACGATCACAAGCAACTTTTTAAAATATTTCCACAGATGCTTACAATGAAGAAGACTTGATGCTGTACTGGAAACATGGCAATGAATCTTTAAGCTTTGATGAGTACATTTCTCTTTCTCAGTTTTTCATTGAGGAATTTAGTGCTTCTAGTGGATTAGCATTCTACAGCAGTACAGGTATAGTACTCTTAAGAGTGAGAAATAAATGCCCTTTTTGTATTTATTTTGACCTTAGCAAAAAATAACATCTGTAGGATTACAAAGAAAATCAATTCAAAAATATACTATTGTTCTACACATTGGATATACAGTGTTTATTTAATCTTTGATTTATATATCATTTTATTAACTTTACATGAAATCCATACATTTTATAAAGATAATAAAAGACTTAATGTGTTTTTTTATGAAATGAATGAGCTGAATTTTCTATACATCCTTTCTTGGAAGAAGTAGGTAGCCCTGTTTGCATTTTAAACCTTATATATCTACTTTGCTTGTTCTATGCAATGTGTCCAGTGCCCTCTAAGCAATTTTCCAAAGGATGAATTTCACCTGAAGGACATTTAAGTAAATATTTACAAAGTTTTTCATAAAAGAGAAATGTCGTTCTTTTAGAAAGACACTATGAAGTCAAAGGATAACATAACATTGCATGGGCTGGATATTAAGACTTGTCTATGCTTTTCTTCAGGTTGGTACAATCGACTTTTTATAAACTTTGCTCTACGGAGATACATTTTCTTTTTTGTTTTACAATCCTATTTCCCCTCTATGTTGATGGTGATGCTATCTTGGGTTTCCTTTTGGATAGACCGGAGAGCTGTTCCTGCAAGAGTATCACTAGGTAAAATTTCATTATAAACTATTTTAGGTTGTGTAGTAGAGTCTGGTATTTAATAGTTAGATTGTATTTATGAAGTGTCTTACAGGAACTGTCTGATTATAGGAAAGTGGTTAATATCATTCTGATCTATATGGCTTTAGATAGTTTTCCTTTCTATTATTAGGAAAAAGAATGAATCATCTTCTTCCACAAGTTGTCCATTGATCATAAAGGTGCTCTGAGGTTCAATATAACAAAAGGAAATTATTAGCTCAAATTTTATTGGAAATGGTCTGTTCTAGGGGGAATAATCACTTTGCTCTGCATGAGAACAACCCAAATGGATTCTCTCACACCCCACACATACACCTATGCGCCCACACTGAGGCAACACATATAAATCCATCCTGAATAGACTCACACATGTAAGGCAAAGGCAGTATCTATAGACTCATACATGTCAGGCAAAGGCAGTATCTAGTTTGACCCTGGAGAGAATTGCTGTGCAGATGTACTGCACCATGCGGTAAATTCACACAAAAGAAACTACAGATGCCTCCTATGGTCACTTTTGCTAAAGGAGTTTTTTTTTTTTAAAGATTCAAATGACATTCTCTACATATTTCTTGATAGTGTTTTAAATCCCGTTTAAGATACAAGGACACATTTTGAAACCAAATAAATAATTAATCTTTGATGCTTTCTTCTTCAATTATTAATTGTAGAATAAGTGAAAATATATAGCTCACCTGCTTTCTTTCCCAGCTATGATGCTTAAAACATGTTTAATGGATTGTGATATCCTAGCTTTCCATCATGGTTTTGACATATCTGCTTCCAGAATCAGAACTGCAGGAAAGATTTAAAAGTAAACATTAATTTTCCATTAGTCATTCTAATTAACATAACAGTATTCACCATGTGGAATTTTGCTTCTTTTTAAAAATATACTACCATGTTTCTCCAACAATACACCCCCCCAATAGGAAGTCCCAACATGTTTTCTAGGCATAAAATTAAATCAAGCCCCTCCCCCCAAATTTAGGCCTATTTTAAAACATGTGAAATTGGGGGGGGGAGGCAGGGGGAACTTGCCATTAGGAGCACCCCACAGGCAGCNAGGCATAAAATTAAATCAAGCCCCTCCCCCCAAATTTAGGCCTATTTTAAAACATGTGAAATTGGGGGGGGAGGCAGGGGGAACTTGCCATTAGGAGCACCCCACAGGCAGCTACGCCTCACCATCAGCTGCTCCTAACAGACGAACATGGTGGAGTGCGGAGGGCTCCCTACCCTCATCAGGTGCCTTTGCTGCAGACCTGGGTCAGCAGGCAGGCGGTGTTGGATGTGGATGTCCACCGGCAGTGTTTCAGCCACTTCTCAGGCCTCCGTAGTTTCCTACCAGTGTTGGTGCCTCTCTCGCCAGTGCTGTCTCCAACAACAGCATCCGAGTCACTCCTGTTTTTCCCCCATTCCTGTAACAACAGGAAAAAAAAAGATTTTGAGGTACCTGAGAGCACTGCATGCTGCCTTTTGATTTAATCCCGAGTGGCTAGGTGGGCGTGAGAAGAGCCGAGCGAGCGTCTCTGCTGCTGCTACCCTTGGTGCTCCAGCCTCAGGCTCTTCAAGTTTCCAAAAGTCCCGGTGCACAGCCCGTTCCTGCATTCCAAGCATGCCCAGGCCGAGCTGCAACTGTCCCTCTCTCGCCAGCACTGACTCCAACAACAGCAGCAGCAGTGGCGGGAACTGTGGAAGCGTTTCAGCCGCTTCTTGGGTGGGGGAGCTGCCTCCGTAACTTCCACAGTTCCTGCCGCTGCTGCCGCTGTTATTGGAGATGGCGGTGGCGAGAGAGGGACAGCTGCAGCTCGGCCTGGGCGCTTGGAGTGGCTGGTGGCGAGGCATAGCTGTCTGCAGGGTGCCCTAGGCGAGGGTGTGTGTGGGGGAAAAGAAATTAATTCATCCCCGAAAAGACATCCTAGCCATTTTTTCGGGGCTCAAAAAAAAATAAGACCTGGCCTTATTATATGAGAAACACGATATTAAGAGCTATCAGTTTTTAATAATGATGATTGTAATAATAATATAGGAATTTATTTAAAAAGCAGTTGGATAATGTTTTAAAAGTGAACAATTGCTATTCTCACTTACCATGGTCACCACGTTTATTACTGTTAATGTGAAAATAAATGATCTTAAATAAATATTGGGTTTTATATTGAATATTTATAAAATTCTCACCATGGAGGAGGCACAATCTGTTCCAAACAGTGAATCCAAGATAACTGCAATCAAACATATTCTTTATACTGCAATTTTTCTCCAAGCTTGAGTTAAAAGATTTTCTGATTCTACATGCTCAATCATTTTCTCAATCATTTTCAAAGGAAAAGTGGAATAAAATCAGGGTCAGCTTCAATATTTTCAATCGAGACCATAAATTAATTAGTGGTTCTATTAACCTATTGGTATGTATGTGATTGAAATCTGGGATCAACTTTATATGAGGTGTTCTGTGTTATTATTTGTAATAACAAATACTACATTTTCTACCCATGGAGAGAAAGAAGAGAAGACAGTCACAGCCATTTATACACATAGCATTTTGTGCATATTTTCATGCAATGCAAGAACAAACTGATAATACAGCTCAGCTTATGATCACAACTGAGCCCATAATTTATGTTGGTAAGTGAAAATTGTGTTAAATGTGTTTTGCCCCATTTTATAACTTTTGTTGCCACATTTGTTAAGTGAATCATTGCATTTGTAAATTATTAACACAGTTGTTAAATCTGTGGGGAATCTGGTTTCCCCATTGATTTTGCTTGTCAGAAGGTCACAAAAAGTGACCACATGATGCTGGGACACTGCAACCATCATAAATGTGAATCAGTTATCCAGCATCAGAATGTAAATCACATGGCCATGGGGATGCTGCAAGGGTCATAAGTGTGAAAAATGGTCATAAGTCACTTTTTTCAGTGCCGTTGGAACTTTGAACAGTCACTAAATGAACTGTTGTAAGTCAGGGATTATCTGTCCTCCTATCTTTTCCTTTTTTTTGGCAGGTATAACTACTGTGCTGACAATGTCAACCATAATTACCGGAGTTAGTGCCTCAATGCCCCAGGTGTCTTATATAAAAGCTGTGGATGTATATTTATGGATCAGCTTCCTTTTTGTCTTCCTATCTGTTATTGAATATGCAGCTGTAAATTATCTCACAACAGTGGAAGAACGAAAGCATCTGAAAAACAGAGGAAAGGTATGTATTTGCAAATATTTTTCTCATGTAAAAATATTCAAAAATAAGTTAAACAATGATACCATATTATGTAGTACCAATATTATCTCTCTCAGTTTCTTTTGATAATGTTCATTCTAAACATGGACAAATTAATTTCAGCTTAAAATAGTTTGGTTTAGTTTATTGTCACTCCACTTCGTACAATGAAATTAAATGCCATCTTCAGTGTACATTATAACTATACAAATAAAACACACACATCCTTCGCATTCTATACAATTGAATTGAAAACCCCTGATATTGCATTAATATTGCACTATAAAGTAGAATTCTATATAGTTACTGCTATATTATTACATATAGCTATATATTGCTATATACTAAAATAAAACTCCTCATGGAAACTAGATCCAATGGCGTTGTCATTGGATATTGGAAAGTTTCGTTTTTGGAGCAGAAATGTATGGGGGCCCTTCAGAATCAACATCACAAGATATTTGACATTAAGGGTTCCAGATTTAGGAAAAGAGACTTGGGAAGAAGCAGGGAACAGGATCTGAGAATGACTGAGGCTCCTAATTTGCTCTTCCTTAAATTAGATACTGGACAACAGTTCATAAGTTTAATATTCCTTTTCTTGTTTGAATTTATTTGTACCAAAGCATATGGAAGGGCTGCAAACAAACATTGCTTTTCTTTGCAATCTGTCATCTATGCTACAATGGAAATATCAGAGCATGTTGGAATGTTCTGCCGAGGAGTGCTTTATTATTTGATTTATTTTGAACAGGCATTACATGACTGTTTCCTCCAGAGCTGTTTGGGACTCATCAGTTATTCTGTATATGAACAGGACAAACCAATCATATATTCACTCCTGGTGCTCAATATTTTCCAATTAAAATAGCATTTCCCCCCTAAAGCTTCCAACCAGCTGTGCCAATTTTACCCGACGCATGCATTACAGACCATTGACAAGTGCTGCTGTCAGTTGATCTCTGGTGGTGGAAACTACCTGGCACAGATTTGCTAGTTTAGGCTGCTGCTGGCATACATCCTGTCCTCCTAGGTCTTCAAAGGCCATTCTTCTATGAGCAGAAAGAGAGTGTGGTTCTTCCAAACTTGGCCTTGCCCCTTTATATACCAGGACTCCACTGTCTGTCATACCTGAATGCTTCCCCACC
>BHFT01063460.1:0-22564 GCA_004320025.1 Laticauda laticaudata
TTTGAGCAGCTCAAAACTTTTTGAGCGGATGGAACCTCAGTCGACGGATGCTGGATGGATAGAGAGGATGAAAAACTGACGCAGTGAGTACAGAACGGATGAATCACGTTAACTAACGGATGGCAAGTGTTTCTCTCCGTTTTACATCCTCTTTCCATCCGTTGGTGCAGTGTGAAATGGGCTTTAACAGAAATATCTTGAAGACTTCATATGGGAACACAGCTTACTCCCATATAATACCACACCCATCATGTTTTTCCTTTTCATCTGAAACAGCCTGGGTCTTCATTAAAAGTAGATTTTCCCATACATCTTTGTTTTTCCTTTGTCAATGATAGTTTTTATCTAACATATTAGTGTAATGAAGAATTTTATTAAAAGGCCTTGTAGACATTCTGTGACATTCTTATCCATTCTGGCCTGGAACTTCCCCCTCTTATTGTTCTCTATTTTAACACTGAAGTTCTTTGAGACCCCAGCTCCTCTCATGGAACATAGCTTTTCTGTTGCCATGACATTAGATAATTGAACTGGAGAACTGTTAGTTTTACAAAAGATCAATTTGTTAATTTTTCATAGGGACAAAGTAGTTCTTGTTCCAGGGTATTCCCTTCTTTCCATTTTAATCAAGATATCATATTGCTTACTATTTCCCAACTACTCAACAATATTAGAAATATTGATTTGTTCTTTACATGAATTTTGTGGCCTCGCATTTTCCTGGACAAGGTAAAACTAGCTCAGCAGGACCAACATTTATTTCTGGACTTCCAGGGCTCACTTAAAGAGCTTGTGTTTTTTCCCCTGAATTTTGGCAAATGGATAGTGACCACAATACAGCCATACTTCCATTCAGTCTGTGCTCATTCCGCAAGGGCAACTGCAACACTAGCAACCTTTCTTTGTAGTATTTCCCTACAGGGAGTCCTCAACTTACAACCACATTGAGCCTGAAATTTTGGTCATAAGTTATGACAGTCATAAAGTGGGTCGTCATATCACATCCAATTTTCTGATATTTTTTGTAGCAGTGTTTAGATAAACATGTGATTGTTAAGAAAATGCTCTGGTTCAGGGGTCACCAACCTTTTTGGACCTCAGGGACCACCAAACTCATAATTTTAAATACCGTGGATCAGAGACCGTGGGAAAATCCCAAAAAAGGTCTGCAGGTAAATTCCCCACTCCATTTTCCTACCAATCGATCATTCTTTATTTGGGATTGCAGGATAACATCTCCAGCTAACTCCAGATAACGTTCTCAGGGGGAGAGAGAGAGAGAGAAATTTGGCTTCATGCAAGGAAAGCAGCAGAAGCCTTTCAAAGAAAGAGAGGGGGTTTGAGGTGGTCTTTACTCAGAAACACTCTAAACAACACGACCGCGTCGGAGAACCTCGTGGATGCCTTGTAGGGTCTCAAAGATTCATTTCTGGTGGAGTTTGGGGAAGAGAAAGAAAGACTTTTGCTGCTTTCCTTCTGTGCAGCCAAAAGCAGAAGAAGCAGCAGAAAGAAGCAGCCTGGTGGGCAGGTGAGGTACGTGGGGCAAGTGAGGCAAGTTCCCTCCCTCTGCCCTTTCCCCCCTCCCCTCACTACCTTGTGTTGACGCAAGCCTTGTGTTCCCATGGGCTACGTGGGCGGCACAGCCTTGTGTTCCCACGCAGCCTGGATTAATTGCTTTGGGAGATGCTTTGGGGGTGACATTTCTCTGTAGACCACCAAAATTTTCTCGTGGACCACTAGTGGCCCTCAGCCCACAGGTTGGCAACCACTGCTTTGATTGATAAGTGACTCCATTGTTTGCTTTGGGACATTTTTTTTCCAGAAACCGGAAGTAAACGGCCCTTTCTAGAAAAAACTGTAAACCAGAGTCACATGACTATTGGATGCTGCAAGCAGTTGAAAATGTGGGCTGGTTGCCTGGCACCCTAAATGTAGTTATGTGACCATATTGGAGGGGGGGAACCTAAGATTTAAAATAATAGCACAAGGAGGGCTTATTTGGGACAATCATGCGGCCAGATACAGTTTTTATTGATCAAGGGAATTCATAGAACTTGAATTTGTCAAAAAAGAGTTCTTTTTTTAGTGTGCTTTAAGATGTTGCCATCTACAGTCTCCTGCCTGTACACTGTTGCAACATCGCTTTTGTCAGCTTGACTTGTCCTTGCAAAAATACTTGTGAACTTTATTGACTCCTTGTTACAGAAGATTACTTACAATCCCAATACGCTGAGTGAGTAGAGTTCATAATAAAAAAGGTTTCTCTAGTTTGATTGATGCATGCGGTATCCTGAAACAAGACTTGGTGCAACTACCAAACAAAATATGCATGAAAAAGGAACACTGTTCTACATTGTCATTGGGTGACAAATGGTGCTCAAAATCTGGGTGACAGTTTATGATGTATTCATCTGGAGCAAAAGAGCTGGTTACTGCAATTGCTTTGGAAAACAAGTTTGTCTGAGGCAAAACTATTTTTGATTTTTCTTAGTTGTGTCTCCATGAAAACGTCCAGGGCATCTTCAATTATGAGGTTGGTACTTTGGCTTCAGTGTGTCCCAGCACTGCTAAAAGGTGCCAAAGGAGTGAGGGGGGGAGGGGGGGAAACTGCTTTTTAAGGTCTGTAGAAATCCTTCTGTTTTCCTCATTTGTTGCATCAGAACTTTTTATTAGGCACAGTGGCTTCTTTCTGGGCTCCTATAACTATCATGTGACTTTATATTTGCACTTCTGCCAACTTGGTGAGAGGCATTGGCATATTTCAGAGTCAATGACATGGAAGTACGCATTGCTAATTCATAGAACTTTTAAAAATTAATATTTGATATAGAAGTCCTATAAAAGTTTTTAATGTTCCAGATGCATTAGGTGCAGATAAATGTATGTCATTTTTCCCCCCTGAAGAACACTGAATATTTTAGGAGAAGGGAAATACCATGTGACTTGCAAGCCTGGTCCTATGTTATTTTAAAGTCTCATAGTGATGCCTCTGTTATGAATTCCATTTCCATTAAATATACAAAGAAGCAGAATAATTTCTCTTCCTTTCATTTTCAGTCCTTCCACAGTACCTGTAAGATAATGATGTCCTCCTGTCTGAATATCTTTCGGTTTAAGAAATATTTCCATTTCCTGAATACTCAAGAAACCTTGAGTATTCAATATGTCAAATAATAGCAAAGCATTTTGCCAAATGACTATTAAATTGCTGCACATACCATAGGGATTTTAGTGTAGTTTTTGTCCAAGCCACGTTACGATGTTACTCCTTTTATTTAAATTATTTATTAATTGCTTTTATAACTTGCCAAATAAAAATGCAAATTATGCAGGCTTTTCCCCTCCATTTTTTTCATTGTATTACTGACTGAAGCGTGGCCAATTATATAGCAACAGATTCTTCTGTATTCCATTTTGAGCTGTGATATGGTCATATTTCTCACTGTTGCATTGGCTGGTACTTTTGACTTAGAGGCAAAAAATTTATTTGGATAGATGGGCAGCTGTATAAATCTATTCAATAAGTAAATGAATGAATGAATGAATGAATGAATGAATGAATGAATGAATGAATGAATGAATGAATGAATGAATGTATGTTTTGGAAAATGGAGAGGGTGGGACAAGTAGAACCGGCTGTAAATTCTTAAGTAATTGCAGCATCTTCCAAGTGAGGTTTGCTCCTCCAACTGTTTGGTTACGGGTTTTAGGATACATTTTTAGAGCACTAATGCTGTACTGTACTTATTATGGAAAAAATAATAAAATATTACTGCCAACTTCAATTAATTGGTTCATCCATTTACAATATACGTAAAGCTTATTCAATCCATAGACATAAAATGGTTGAGGTAAAAATCCATATATATACAATACAGTTAAACAACAATTGCACCTGAAATTTCTATCATAAGTGACTGCAGTCATAATTCAGGTTGGATCCAATTTTATAATTCTTATGTTGGACATTAAGGGAATCACAGAGCCATGAAGTAATACATGGTTATTAAGCAAATCATACAGTTATTAAGTGTACCCAACATCCCCAATGGACAGTTTTTGACAGAAAATCAGCCAAAAAAGATAGCAAATAGTGATCACATGACCACAGCTGGTCATAAATGCAAGCTATTTATGTAATGCAAGTATCCACATTGTGATCACATGATAATTAAGTATAGCTTGTAAGTCATTTTTTTGGAGAAGTCTTTGTAATTTTGAATTGTTCAGTGAATGAGTGAAAGTTAGAGATTATGTGTAGTTTAGATAACCTCAATTGTTTAATAAAAAGATCTTCCATGGGAATTGGTTGAGAATCCCACCTGATCCTATTCCCAGGTAAATAAAACCATAGCTTGGTGTCCCTTTTAAATTGTATTTTGTTTTCTGGTTGGTTGCTCACAGTCAGTTTGACAATTTTAAGCTTATACCAAACTATAATTATACTTGGGGGAATATGAGACATTCAAATACTGTGTTTAAATATGAAGCCATATTTAGATAAGTTGTCTGAATGGCACCGTTGAATCTCTTGATTAGTCTGTAAAATTAATTCAGAAACTGGCTTTTCTAGTCACTGAACTTAGAGGCTGGAGAATCTGTATCAGTGTAAAGTAGACCAGCAAATAAAGTTCTAAACATCAATGGTCTACCTTTCCTTTTGCTATATATATATATATATATATATATATATATATATGTATGTATGTATGTATGTATGTAGGTAGGTAGGTAGGTAGGTAGGTAGGTAGGTAGGTAGGTCGGTCTACATCTAGGTGTAGATCTAGATATAGGCATAGGTATAGATAGATAGACAGACAGACAGACAGTTTTATCTCCACCATTCTAACAGGATGACCAGAGATGTTAGGAATTAAAAAGACTTTGACTGGTTCTGGTCGAAATTATAACTTCAGATTTTTTCCCCAATCTATTTGGTTTAGAAGCTCAGGGAAATTTAGACTTTGGGTTATGATGCTTCTTTCCAGCATTCTGCTGCCTGGTATAATTTTAAGGGGAGCTCGGATACTCTGCATTCAAGGGTTTCTCAACATACAAGCAACATTGAACCCCCAATTAAAAATCGGCCAAAGAAAGACAAAAAGATCAGGCTATTGACTACAAGCAGTCCTTGACTTATGGCTTCCCCATGGACTTTGCTGATCAGAAAGTTGCAAAAGGGGATCACGTGAACACCCCACCCAGGACACTGTGACCGTCATAAATATGAATCGGTCGCCAAGCTTCTGAATTTTGATCACCTCACTGTGGGGGTGCTGAAACAGTTGTGTGAAAAATGGTCTAGTCACTTTTTTTCAGTGCTTTTCTAACTTTGAAGGGTCAATAAATGAACTGTTGTAAGTTGAAGACTACCTGTAGAGGTAGTCCTTGATTTACGACTGTTTGCTTGATGAGCATTCAAAGTTATGATCTGTCTGAAAAAGGGGAGCTATGACTCAATTCCAATGGTTGCTTCCTACGATTGCGTGACTTCTCCTGGGTCACTTGGCAATAGCATTTCTAACTGTTTGGGGCATCCCATGGTCACACTTTGGGCAAAACCTGGAAGTTACAACCAGTTTCCAGCAAAACTGCGCCCTAGCAAACAATGGGTTAAGGATTAGGGTTTCTGATGCTTGAGAAGAATAACCTAAAAGTTGTTCTTTTGATCTACCTTGAATCAGAGCCCTGGTGGTGGTGCAGTGGTTGGAATGTAGCGTCACAGGCCAACGCAGGCCAATTCTGCTCACTGTCAGCAGTTCAATCCTGACTGGTTGACTCAGCTTTTCATCCTTGCAAGGTGGGTCATATGAGGACCCAGATTGTTGGGGCCGGTAATGCTGATTCTTTCCTTCCTGTCATGTCCCTGTCGGAGTCTGAATCCAAGGAGGAAGATGGAACAGCTGACAGGGAGTGGGAATGTGGCTTCACTGGCTGTGGAGGAAACTGAGGAACGGCAAAGTCTGTCTGGGCAGAGCAGGAGAGAGGCAGAACAAGGGAGAGGGAGTTCAGAGGAACACCCAGGCCCACCCCCCTCTTCATCCTAGGGCACGCAGGGAGGAACGGAGAAGAGAGTAAAGTGCGTTGCGTGGCTTATGGGGAAGGAAAGGACTCTGATTCCTTTCATTAGCCATAGCTGGGGAGGTAGTTTAAATGAGATCCAAGCTGAGTGCAGATTCTGCTTGGGAACAAATGTGAGTTTATCTGATGTGTACTTTGGTTATCTGCATTCCTGGCATCCTCCCAACCATGTTGAGTTATTGCCATACCTTTACGTCTAGAATTCCAGGGCATTCATTTAATGATTATTGAGTTTGCTTTACAGCCAGTGCCAAAAAACAGGTTGTAAAATAGGATTGGTGATGGGACTCATCCAATTTACAACTGTCATGGCATATGATGGTAATGATCAAACTTCATGACAGTCGTATCTCGAGGACGACCTGCATTTTTGTTCAGGTGCTATTCCCCAAAGCACCTGAAGGCAGGACAAGAAGGAAGCAATGGATGGAAATTAATCAAGGAGAGAAGCAATCTAGAACTAAGGAGAAATTTCCTAACAGTGGGAACAATAAACCAGTGGAACAGCTTGCCCTCAGAAGTTGTGGGTGCTCCATCACTTGAGGTTTTAAAGAAGAATTGCACAAACATTTGTCTATCCTCATGACAGAAAAACAAAGAGCTGGAAAAAGAATGCTCACAAAGTGTTTATGGAGATTCTCCAGTCGTCGAGGTCATGGTTGTCCCAAAGGTCTTTTTTTCAGGAGTCAACTGGACTGTCAACTCATAAAACATTTTGTATACACGTTTTACAGTTGACAACAGAAAGAAGGGGGGGAGTTTCAAAGAGCAGATGGCAGAGTGGAATCGAAAGTACATTCCATTCATATTTTCTTCAAACACTGATTAGATGACTGAAGCTTCTGCCATAGGAAAATATAATTGGAGAATATGATTGATGACTCTTGGCTATGGACGGTTTTCTTTGGATGATACACCCAGAGGGGTGGGGGGGGGAAGGGCAGGATCAAAGGTGACAGTGAATTATGTATCTCAGAGTTGGCTACGCCCAGGTAAATGCCGGATGTACAATGTTACCTTCAAATAAATCTTTTTTAGTTTTGGGAGTGTCGAGGCTCATGATTTAATTGGAGTAACTGCTGGAATCCTGACATGGACTTTCCAGTAATTCTTTCAAGCTTCTTCAGCTCTGACTGGATGGTGGGGAATGGAAGGGTTCCTTGCAAACAGTTGGTCATTTGCATCATTTTAGCAGATTGTTAAAGTCACCTGGAGGTGACTTTAACAACCCGCTGGACCATTTTATCTGGATCACTTCATAAATACATGGCACAGCATAGGAGAACAAAGACATCAGGACTAGATTCAGCAATCCATCTGCATTTAAAAGACAAAGTCCACTTTTTTGAAGACAACAAAGTTCATATTTTGGATAGAGAGGATTGCTGGTTTGAAAGAGGGGCCGAAGAGGCCATCAACGTCAAAATTGATCATCTATCTCCAATCTACAACACAGTCCATTCAACCGTTCCAGGAGGGCTCCACGCCTGTTTGCACCATTCAGGTGACCCTGAGAACACAGATTAAACATCCAAGTGGCCTCAATGACCCTCTAAAAGGATGCAAATGACCAGCTGTCTGCAAAGAGTATAAATCCTGCCATTTCCCACCATCCAGTCAGANAGAAGGCTCCACGCCTATTTGCACCATTCAGGTGACCCTGAGAACACAGATTAAACATCCAAGTGGCCTCAATAACCCTCTAAAAGGATGCAAATGACCAGCTGTCTGCAAAGAGTATAAATCCTGCCATTTCCCACCATCCAGTCAGAGCTGAAGAAGCTTCTGGGATGAAAAGTGAAGCGTCTTCAAAGAAAAACCAGAAAGTCCAATTGCCTCTTGGAAAAAAAAAAAAACTTTGGGAATTCTCACAAAGTTTCTAACCATTTTTCTTGTTTTCGCCCCTTACCTACGGTTAACGCATCAAACAACCGATGGATTGTGTCCGTATCTTTGACAATCCCAGATTCCTGGATACGCTTCACAAAGTCATTCACCTGCATGTGAGTTTTTGGCAACTCAAATTTCTTCACGTGGTCATCGGTTTTAGTGACCTCTCGTTGTTTATCCAGTAGGTGACTGATCAACCTCTTCAGTTCAGGTTTCTGATCTGCCTGGGAGCGATCCAGGGGTGGGAGACTCTCGATCATTTTTCTCACAAGGTCTGTTGGGAATATCCAGATGTCCGTCTTGTACAGGTTTTGGAAATCCGAAAGTGCATTTAGGAATTTTCTTTGCATCAGGTTTACAAGTCCCCGAAGGTAGAAATACCTCGCAAGAAGCGCAGAGTTCTCTGGGGACAAAATGTTGATAGCTCTGCTGAGATGGTTACCAAAGTTGGCGTAATAGGACTGGACACTCTGATCCAGCAGTGGGAAATGGATATCTGGAATCTTGAAAATGCTGATGGGTTTTGAAATCGATCTTTTAGCTAGAAAAAGGAGAAGAAAGTTACAAAAGTTACTTTACAAGAGTTACAAAAAAAGGCGCCAAGGGTTCCCGTTAATGTTCTGGATTCATTTTGAACTTCTACATATTTCTCCTCCACGAAGAGATCACAGACTGATGGGTAAGACTAAATCAAAAGGTGAAGAGTCCTTGGTGCTCTCTGAGCTTGATGGGGTTTTTTTTACGGACATTTCACATTATGAGGTTAACTTAAGTTTGACTAATGAAGCATCTCCAAGAAAACCACCAAGCTCAGAGAACACCAAGGAACCCACAGTCTTCCTCCTCCTCTTCCCTTCTTCTCCTCTACCTTTCTTCCTCCTCCTCTTCTTCTTCTCCCCACTTGGCAAATCCTCACTTCCTTCTAGCACTGACGATGTTACCTAGTGTGATGACCCAGAGTGGGATACAAAAGTAACACAGTCACAAAAACAGGTGAAGTCTCTAATTCCTTCAACTTGGCTTTAAAGCTCCAATTATCATTGACTGGAGACAAAAATCTCCCCCAGTTGCAAACAGTTGCAAAAAAGAAGAATTTCCGTTCAAACTCAAAATACATATAAATTATAAATAGAAAAAAACAACACAAACCACACTGAAGCAATTACTGGGACAAGGCAGGATAAGGGCTTGAAGACATCCACAGATATCAAAATACACACACTGGGAAGGACACCAAACTCAGATAAGAACGGACAGACTAGGCATATTTTCATGCGTTGTTTCCAGCACTGGCCCATGTGCAGTCCATCCTTTTAAACAATCCTCATAGCTGCAGCCCATGAAAGGGATCAAGGCCCTTTCCTCCCCCATAGACCATGCCATTCATGTTTCTCCCTTATCCTCTCCTCCCTGTGTGCCCTAGGATGAAGAGAGGATGGCCCTGGGTCTTCCTCTGACTGCCCAGCTGGCCTGTGTCCTTCCCCAGTTTCCTCCACAATCTCCAGAGCCACACTTCCACTCTCTGTAGGCTGTTACTCCTCTCCCTCAGAATCAGACTCCAACAGGGGCATGACATCTAGTTTGGATAACGAAACACCTGCAAGAAAACCACCAAGCTCAGAGAATACCAAGTACCCCACCGTCTTTCTTCTCCTCCCTCCTCTACTCATATCTTTCCTCCTCCTCCTCCTCTTCTTCTCCCCACTTGGCAAATCACTTGGCTCTAGCTCTTCTCTTTGGTTTTATGGTGTATTTCAAATGATCTGAGCCCTCTCTACTCGTTGGCTAACTCACAACATGCATCCATCCATCCATGCCAAGGTTTCCCACTCAGATAAGCCAAGCAGCAATGGCAGCTTGGGAGGAGTTTCTTCATCTTACCTTGTGTAACATTTACGCTTCGAAGGGATAAGTTCCTCACCGGGCTGTCGCTCGGCTTAATGTCATGCAGATCAGGAAGGCTCATCCCCATGCGCCTGCTGAGCATGTACTGAGGATTAAACCTTTTAGAAATCATTTTCTCCATCGTCAGCCTTCTCGGGTTACCAACCAGGAAGTTGAATCTAAAGGAAGTAACACCCAGTTGGTCTCAACTTACAACGGCTCGTTTAGGGACCGGAGTTACAGCAGCATTGAAAAAAGGGACTTAGGAATGTTTTTTTCACACTTATGACCGTTGCAGCATCCTGTCCCCCCCATGGCCACGTGATGAGAATTCAGGGGCTTGGCAACTGTCTCACATTTTTGATGGTGTCATCACCTGTTGGGAACCTTCTGACGAGCAAAATCAATGGAAAAGCCAATTTCGTTTAATGTGTTGCTAATTTAATAGCTTAGAATTTTAGAATACAGAATAGAATTGGAAGGGACCTTGGAGATCTTCTAGTCCAACCCTCTGCTCAAGTAGGAGATCCTATATCAGTCCAGACAAATAGCTTTCCAATCTCTTCTTGAAAACCTCCACTGATGGAGCACCCACAACTTCTGCAGTGATTCACTTAACAACTGTGGCAAGGAAGGTTGTAAAACAGGGCAAAACTCACTTAACAGATGTCTCACTTAGCAACAGAAAGTTTGGGGCTCAACTGGGGCCATAAGTCAAGGACTACTTGTATACATACATACAAGTAAAACATAACATTATTTTATTACCTTTATTGTCAGAGTATATGTGTACAATGAGATTGGCTGAGCCTCCCTCCCACAGCTCCAACACAACTCACAGTGAGGACAGAAGTCCCTAACCCAGACCCAAACTTTTTACACTATGTGATCTTGTTGCACAACGCACCGGCTCCACAAATCTATTATATTGTGTTGACATGTAAGTTATTTTCAGTTCAGAAGTCTGACAGCCATGGGTAGAAACTGTTCTTCAGCCTGTTGGTGCAGCTGGCTATGCTTTTACATCTCCTACTCCTCACTCTTCCAAGGCAGAGAGCCTCTAGCGATGTCATCTAGTGCAGGGGTCGCCAACCTTTTGGACCTCAGGGACCACCAAGCTCATAATTTTAAATCCTGCGGACCAGAGACCCTGGGGAAATCCCAAAAAAAGTCTGCAGGAAAATCCCCCACCCCGTTTTCCTACCGATCGATCATTCTTTATTTGTGATTGCAGGATACTGTCTCCAGCTCTGTTCTCAGGGGGAGAAAGAGAGAGAGGGAGAGAGAGAGACTTTTGGCTTCATGCAAGGAAAGCAGCAGACGTCTTTCTTTCTCTCCCCCAAACACTGCCAGAAATGAGTCTTTGCTGGTGCAACCTCTTGGAGCAGGATGCCTTGCAAGGTCCCAAAGACTCATTTCTGGAGGAGTTTGGAGGAGAGAAAGAAAGACTTCAGCTGCTTTCCTTGTGTGCAGCCAAAGCAGAAGAAGTGGAAGCAGCCCGGTGGCCAAATGAGGCACGTGGGTGCGTGGGGCAAGTTCCCCCCCTCTGCCCTTTCCCCCCTTCCCCCACTACCTCGTGTTGTTTGCAAAGCAAGTGATGCAAGGTTTACCTGTCTTCTTCATTCTGGGTGCTCTGCTCTAGGTAAGCAAAAGCATCCATCTTTCCGTTAAGGCGGGCTTTGAGGAAAGAGTGGAACATATAAGTTTCTAGCACCTGCACAAACACAAGAGAAGACATTACCCACAGCACAGGTAGTCCTTGACTTACAGCCATTCATTTAGTGACTGTTTGAAGTTACAGTGGCATTGAAAAAAGTGACTTTGGACCATTTTTCATACTTACAACCATTGCAACCTCCCTATGGGCACATGATCAAAATTGGGCTACTTGGCAATTGGTTCATATTTATGATGGTTGGAGATGTGATCCCCTTTTGGGACCCTCTGTGATCCCCATGTGATCCCCTTTTGATTCCATGTGATCCCCTTTTGGGACCTTCTGACAAGCAAAGTCAACGGGGAAGCCAGATTGACACAGTAATGATGTTCCTAATTTAACAACTGCAGTGATTCACGTAACAGGTGTGGCAGGAAAGGTCATAAAACGGGGCAAAATTCATTTAACAAGTGTCTTGCCTAACAACAGAAATTTTGGGCTCAATTGTGGTCATAAGTCAAAGACTATCTGAATCTCCACTGTGCGAGATTATCGTTGAGAGCAAACGTTTCAGAAGTTTCTCCTTTAATCTATACAATTGGGGATGAACACCCTTGGAATGGTGTGGGAGTAGGAATGGATTTCCAGAGAAGGAAAAATTGCAGACTACAGCAACTAGGAACACCACCAGAAACCTCCAGGTGGCCTCAACGACTCAAAAAGAATGCAAATGACCAGCTGTCTGCATGGAATATAAATCCTTCCATTCCCACCATCCTGTCAGAGCCGAAGAAGCTTCTTGGATGAGAAGTGAAATGTCTTCAAAGAAAAAACAGAAAGTCCAGTTGCCTCTTGAAAAAGCATCCTTGGGACAACCATGACCTGGATGACTCTCTCTACAGACTTTTAGTTATACAATTTAGGATTAACACCCTTGGAGTGGTGTGGGAATAGGAATGGATTTCCAGAGAAAACTGCAGACTACAGGAACCATTTGCAGGTGACCCTTAGAATGCAGATAAACCTCCAAATGGCCTCAACAACCCTCTCAAAGGATGCAAATGACCAACTGTCTGCAAGGAATATAAATCCTTCCATTCCCCACTATTCTATTACAGCTGAAGAAGCTTCTTGGATGAGGAGTGAAACGTCTTCAAAAGAAAAACCAAAAAGTTTACCTCCTGAAAAAGCACCTTTGGGACAACCATGACCTGGATGACTGAGAATCTCTACACAGACTTTTCTCCTTTAAACTATATTATTGCATACTTAAAGTAGGACTGCTACAGCAACAGTTTTTGTCTTATATTCTTACATTCTGTGAGGTCATTAAGAGTCAACAACCAACTGATGGCACCTAAGTAATCCAATATATAAAATAGTATATTATAAAAGTTAATTCTGTAGTTATGCATATTTCAGACAAATGACTTCAGTAAGTTTAACAAATATATTGGCAGAAACAAGATAATCCAAAAATGTTTGGATAGGGATACTTTCTTCAAAAGATCAAATTATATAAAATTATATAAAAGCATATATATAAACTATATAAAACTACAGGTCAAATAAACATTTGTGGGTTTTTTTTTAAATTACAACATGAATTAACGGAACAATTTATGTCAAGCTCCAGCTTACCTTTCTGTAAAAAGGCTGATCGTTTATTGCTCTTGTTTTTAAGAATTCTTCACTGTTAAATACTCGGTGTTCACAGTTCAAATGGTCTTTCACCTCCCTGTTGATAAAAATGGGATTAGAAGAATTAACGCATGGTGTAAATCCATGGATCATCAAATGAATCCACCCAGATGTCAGGATTCCAGCAATCGCCCTAATGAAATCATGAGCCTTTAGTCAAACTTGAAAAAGCTTCAAAGAATTCATTCGGAGCAACATATTGGCATGACCTGGAGGTAGCCGATTCTGAGACATGCAATTCACTGTCACCCTTGACCCTGGTTTTCCCCCACCCCCTGGGGGATTCATAATTCATATTCTCCAATGAAACATGTTCATAGCCAAGAGTCATCAATCTGGGTGTCAGGATTCTGGCAGTTACCCCCATTTAAATCATGAGTCTCAAGCCAAACTTCCAAATCTTCAAAAGGATTTATTGGGAGTTAACATGCCAGCACTGCCTGGGTGTAGCCGACTCTGAGGCACATCATTCACTGTCACCTTTGACCCTGGTTTTCCCCCACCCCCTGGGTGTATCATAATTCATATTCTCCAATGGGACACATCCATAGNGGCACATCATTCACTGTCACCTTTGACCCTGGTTTTCCCCCACCCCCTGGGTGTATCATAATTCATATTCTCCAATGGGACACATCCATAGCCCAGCGTCATCCATCACGCTCTCCAGTTAGAATTTTGCACAGCAGAAACTTCAATCACCTAGTTACTATCTTTAAAAACATTTATGGAATGCAGTTTCAGTTTAGCAAGCTGATGCATTGCTCCCTCCTCCCTTTCTGTTGGCAACTCTAAAAAGACCAGAGAAATAATTTTATGAGTTGACACTGGGTCTCCAATTGGAGTTTTGAGCACCAGAAACTCCAGTCAGTTAGTATAATTTTTGCAAGGTTCGCTTCTAAACTGCTGCATGGCTCTTTCAAACTCCTTTCGCCCCCCACTTTCGGTTGGCAACTATAAAACAGGCATAGAAAATGTTTTATGAATTGACACCAGAATTGGACACCCACCTAAAGATATTGACGATAAACTGCAGAGCAATCTGTTGAATTTCAGAGTTCAGCTTGTGTTGCCAAGTTCTCCGTCGGCCTTGAATTTCAAAGAAGTCCATGGGGGTTCCCAGATGGCAGAGTTCAAGGTCATAGTGTAGCTGAAGGTTTTCAGATCTGTAGGAAGATGAGCATGGCTCGTTACAAGGAGCCAATCAACCAGAACAGAGCTGGAAGGGACCTTGGAGGTCTTCTAGTCCATCCCCCTGATCAAGCAGGAAACCCTATACCATTTCAGTCAAATGGTTGCCCAGTCTCTACTGAAAAATCTCCAGTGATGGAGCACCTACAGGCCAGCTGTTGCATTGGTTAATTGTCCTCACTGTTTGGAAGCTTCTTGTCAATTCCAGATTTGCTTCTCCCCTTGATCAGTTTCCATCCATTGTTTCTTGTCCTGCCTTCTGAGGCTTTAGGAAATAAATTGACCCCCCCTCTTCTTTGTGGTAGCCCCTCAAATACTGGAACACTATCATGTTCCCCTCCCAATCCTTATTTTCTCTAAACTGGACAAACCCAAATCCTGCAACTGTTCTTCATATGTTCTTCCAGGCCTTTGATCATTTTAACCAGCCACGGGTGGGATTTGCCAGTTCGCCAAACCAGCCATAATGTTAGCCCACTGCTGAATCCAGCCATATCTTTTGTTCTGACTTTTTAGAGCCTTATTCATGGAAGCAAGCAAAATAATCTTGATTATATTTACCGTGTTATAAAAACCCTGGCTGCTTCTGCTGGGACATCTGGAATGTCGGTTTCCTCTTCAGAGGACTTGGATTGAGTGATATCACCAGTATCGATGTTGATTAGAATTAAGTCGTCAACTTCCTGATTGTTACAAAAAATTGGGAAGGTTGATAGTTAAAAATAGAAGTTAACAATCCATTATGGTAGATGTCACCCTTGGCAGACTAAGAACAGAAACAATTTTAATGGTTCAACTCCTACCCCCAAAACGATGCACATCAGAACTGGACACAAGGACAGTTTTTCCCCAAACACCATCACTCTGCTAAACAAATAATTCTCTCAACACTAACTATTTACAAAGTCTGCACTACTATTACTGTTAATCTTCTCATCACCCCTTATCATCCATCCCCTCCCACTTGTGACTGTATGACTGTAACTTTGTGTCTTGTATCCTTACGATTTATATGGACTCTTTCCTAGTATGACTTGATTGCTTATTTGTACCCTATGACTATTATTAAGTGTTGTACCTGAAGATTCTTGACAAATGTATCTTTTCTTTTATGTATACAGAGAGGATTTGCACCAAGACAAATCCCTTGTGTGTCCAATCACATTTGGCCAATAAAAAAGAATTCTAATTCTAGATAGATAGATAGATAGATAGATAGATAGATAGATAGATAGATAGATAGATAGATAGATAGATAGATATTGTTATAGATAGTTGGTAGATAGATGGATAAATGATATATAAAGGATAGACAGATAGATAGAGAGACAGAAAGATACATAGATAGATGGCAGATAGATGGATAAATGATATATTGGATAGATGGATAGACAGAGAGACAGAAAGGTACATAGATAGATGGCAGATAGATGGATAGATATGACTGCTTATTGTACCTTATGACTGTTATTAAGTATTGTACCTGATGACTCTTGACTCTTGATGAATATATCTTTTCTTTTATATACACTGAGAGCATTTGCACCAAGACAAGTTCCTTGTGTGTCCAATCACACTTGGCCAATAAAGAATTTTATCTATCTATCTTTGTCTTGTCTATGGAGATTCTCAGTCATCCTCAGTCATTCTCAAGTCATAGTTGCCCCAAAGATGCTTTTCCAAAAGGCAACAGGATTTATTTATTTATTCTTTTTTTACTTTGAAAATGTTTCACTTCTCATCCAAGAACTGAAGTCAGAACTTCAGTCAAAAAGTGTTTTGAATGAAAAGCAAAACCTTTTCAAAGAAGAAAAACAAGCCCAGTTGCCTTTGGACTAATTTTGGTTTCCCCCTCCCCTCCATTCAATTGTGTCCTATTCTCAGAAAGTGCCTGGACAAAAATCAAATTTAAGAAAAAAACGGTACACTACTTTTTCTCCCATAGAATAGAATAGAATAGAATAGAATAGAATAGAATAGGATGAAGGGAAGGGAGAATAGAATAGAATAGAATTGAATAGAATTGAATTCTTTATTGGCCAAGTGTGATTAGACCCACAAGGAATTTGTCTTGGTGCAAAAACTTTCAGTATACATAATTTTTTCCCCTAAGACATTAATTTAAAAAACATGTTTCTGTAAAGATCCTGTAACATGTACACCGCAGAAGATTAGATAGCTCATTTTAAAAATCTAAATGTATCCTGCAATAGACAAGCTGATAAAATGCTGTTAAGAGATTTCCTGAATATGTAGCAATAGCAAATAATATTTTTATCAACCGGATAAGCAAATGCAAGTTGGTTACTGCTTTCTCTGAAGCTTGCACAAAGATAAAAGTGAAGTTTGAGAGCCAGTTTGGTATAGTGGGAGTTCTAATTCTGCCTTACGCTGGGTGACTTTGGGCCAATCATCAGCTGATGGTGAGTTTCTAGTCCTGCCTTAGGCATGAAAGTTGACTGGGTGACACTGGACCAATTCCTCTCTCTCAGCCCAACCCAACAACCACAAGGTTGCTGATGTACGGAATATTAGGTATGTTCACTGCCTTGACTTGCATATAAATTAATAAAGATGAGATTAAAAAACACAAATAAATAAGTTGTAGATCTAGAAATAATTCCTGACCAACCTTGCAAACTTCCTCGAAGTGGTCAATGTGACAGCCCATCAGGAAGGAGGTGGGTGCCATGACAAAATCCAACATCTGATGGGAGAGGATTGGTACAAACGTGTGTTGCCACTGAATAGGATGGATGTACAACATGAAGCATTCGGATACAAGAGTCAGCAATGCCCAGTCCGAGCAGAAGAAGACAATTTTTCGTTCAGTTAAAATACAAGTAAGTATCTGGAAAGAAAAGAAAACCCAACAGATCACCCTAACTTTTATACATATATAAAACTGCATCATTCTCTTAGTAATTTTTAAACGTTTTGGGATTTCAAATGTATTGTATCATTATCCAATCAACTAATCAATCTGAATAGAGCAGGAAGGGACCTTGGAGGTCTTCTAGTCCAACCTCTTCCTTAAGCAGGAGACCGCAAACCATTTCAGACAAGTGACTGTCTAGTCTCTTCTTAAAAACCTCCAGTGATGGAGCACTTACAGGCCAGCTGTTGCACTGGTTAATTGTCCTCACTGTTAGGAAGCTTCTTGTCAATTCCAGATTTGCTTCTCCCCTTGATCAATTTCCATCCATTGTTTCTTGTCCTGCCTTCTGGGGCTTTAGGAAATAAATTGACCCCCCTCTTCTTTGTGGTAGCCCCTCATATACTGGAACACTATCATCCCCCCCCCCCCCCAATCCTTCTTTTCTCTAGACTGGCCAAATCCAAATACTGCAATCGTTCTTCATATACTTTTGTCTCCAGGCCTTTAAATCATCTTAACTGCTTTTCTCTGCACTTTTTTCCAAAGTCTTAACATCTTTTTTTGTAATGAGGTGACCAAAACTGGATGCAGTATTCCAGGTGTGGCCTTACTAAGGATTTATAAAGCGGTACTAATACTTCACATGATTTTGATTCTATGCCTCTGTTTCTACAACCAAGGATTGTATCAGCTGTTTTAGCTGCCGCCGCACACTGCAATTAATTCCTCACCATTAATAACTCCACGATAGCTCAACTGGTGCCTGAAAACTCAAACTTGTTTGCCGATAAACAGAACAGGCACATTTTAACAGACAGGAAGCAATTTCTGTCCAAAATATTTTTCCTGCCCAGCATTTTTAAAAAGATACAGGTAGTTCTCGATTTTACAACTGTAATGGAGCCTGCCCATTATGGTTGTAATCAGGGATGGGATTCAGCCGGTTCAGATCGGTTCGAGCAAACCGGATGTTAAATTTACATCTGATTCGTTAAACCGGTAGCTAAACCGACCAGCCTGCCCTGCCTACCCCACCCCACCCCTCCCCTCCCAGGAGCCTCCACATGACCCATTTTGGATGCAGGTAAGTGCAGGGTCTGTGTGGAGGCTCTGGGAGGGCAAAAAACGGCCCTCCTGGAAGTTCTGGAAGCCCAGAAGCGGATTCTGGCTTCTGGAGGGCCTCCGGAGTTCGGGAGAAGCTGTTTTTGCCCTCCCAGAGGCCCAAGGGAAGCCTCCGGACTCTGGGGAAGGTGAAAAACAGCCCTCCTGGAAATTCTGGGAGGCCCACCATGGCCATGCCCACCCAGCAACCGGGCAAAGAACCGGTTGTTGGGATTTTTGAATACCACCCCTGGTTGTAATTCCTGACAGTTGTAAAGCAGGTCACCCAGATGACAAATCTGATTTCACGATCTTTGTTGTGGTGGTCATTCAGTGAATCGATTGTCTGCTGGAGGCCATTCTGGGATTTGAAGTCCACCTATCTTAAAACTTCTGAAGTTGAAAAACACTGGGATGAGGGAATTCCCTGCCAATTTGGCAGAAGTTTGATGGAGAAAATTTCCATCCGTTTAAACCCTTTACCTGTAAAATCTGTTCCGGCTTGAAGCAAAGGAAGGGAAGATGTATATCCAAATCAATAAGAGGGCTGTCAGGATCTTCCTGAGATGGAAATACGACTTGGAGAGGCTTCATATTAAATAGCTAGAAGAACAGAGGGGAATATTCCGTTTTTGTGGGTTTCATCACCACAAACAGCAGTAGGGGATTACAATTCATTTTCTAATGAGAATCGGAATGCAAGAGGCAATGTAGGACCAGGGATTCCCCAACCCCCCAGGCCACTACTGGATCACGGCTAATTTACAACCAGGCTGTGCAAGTGGTGGTCTGGAACGCATGGGTGCACATTCAACTTGCTCACTTGCATGACCTGGCTTCTTTCCTCCTTCAAAGTCTTTGTAATGTATCAGTGGATTACGTCACGTTGTATATAGCAGAAGTGTCAAACTCAATTTTATCAGGTTTGTGTTAGACCTCGGAGGGAGGGGGCGTGGCCAGCTCAATGTCACTCATCAAGGCTCCGTTTTCAGCCATGACAGCCTCCTGCAGACCTCTCTCAGCAAAAAAGAAGCACCAAGGGGGCCACAGGCAACCCTCCTGGGGTACGTTTTCAGCCGCAACGGCCTCCTGCAGCCCTCTGCTACCAAAAATGGAGCTCAGGGAGGCACACGTGGCCCGCCCGGGTTCCTTTTTTGGCTGCCATGGCTTCCTGCAGCTCTTTGCCAACAAAAACAAAGCTTGCGGAGGCTACATGTGTCCTGCCCAGGCTGTTTTCCCTGCAGAGGAACCATGGGCCAGCCGGTCCTTTGTTATTTCCAAGGCCGGCCTATGGGCTGTAAATGAGCACCCCATCAGTTGGATCCGGCCTGTGGGCGTTGGTTTTACACCCCTGGTATATATAGTTTTCCGATAATATATCTAAGACTCCTGTGTATACTTACATTGTGATTCCATTTTCTCTTTTGGTGTGAGCAACACTACAGAGTGCAGAAATGGTGTAAGGGGGAATAGGTTAAAGAAAGCAGAAACACGAGATCCGGAAAAGGAAAAAAAGAGCTCAAATCCCTCTGGCCAAAAGTGGCTTCGGATAGAAGATGAAGAAGGAAATCCTAAGAAGGCAGAAAGAGCAAAGGAGAAAGAGAAAGTTTAACGACAGGGAAATCAAGGCAGTTCTCCGTTTTGGTTGTAAATGCCCCAATATGCATCAAGAATAAGCTGGGCATTTTGAATAGAACAGAACAGAATAGGATTCTTTTTTGGCCAAGTGTGATTGGACACACAAGGAATTTGTCTTGGTGCAAATGCTCTCAGTGTACATAAAAGAAAAGATACATTTGTTATTTGCAGTGGGAAAATGATAAAAAGGTGTGTGAGAATGACTTTGAGGGTGAAGGGAAGAGATCAGATAAAAGGATGTGTAGCCCTCAGCTGCTTAACAGCCAGAGATAGGAACCTAAAAAAGACCCACCCTGATAAATCAGGCAAATAAAAGCTTAGGTGGGAGATCTGTACTTTCAGATTTACAAGATTCTGTTAATGTAACCCTGCAATAAAGTAAATTTAGCTCATCTTGTCCGTGTTTCCTGTTCGGCATCGAGAAGGAAATCCTCATTGTTTTCTTCTCAAATTCTTTTGCTTTTAAAAAGTAGTTAACAATTCTTGTTTGTACTAAAGCACAGGAAATTAAAAAGTATAGCATATTTTAAGTATATACCAGATGAAGCTGTCCAGGAGGAGAACTGGGTATCAGGGCTAACTTTGCTGCAAATTCTTTTATGGGTTCCTCGATCTCTGAGTCTTTGTAAGGCTTCAGATGTAGCAACAAACTGCAAATAATAACAACAATACTTATAATACTAATAATAATAACAATAATAGCAAAGAGTAGGAAGTTGCTTGAGAAGAATTCTCGTGCCTTTCAACATTTGTTTCTTCTGCAAAAAAATGTACCATCTTATTGTTCTTCAAGTTAATGCAATTCTGATCTTTTCCTACCCAAGTATAGATCTTAAGTTTTAAAGCAATTAAGCTTGCAGAACAATTCATGCAAATGTAATCTAGTTTTTGCAGCTCCGCTCCTGCCAGTTTATGACTATATGAAATTAAAAGTCTAGCCAGTAGGACATAAAATTCAGCACATTTGCTTCAAAAATCTAGAAGCTGTGAATTTATAACAGGAGGGCTCTGTCCTCAACTGTTATCAAAATCTCTAAGAAACTACTTAGCACTGGTGTCAGGATTCCAAGCAATATGCCCATCGCAAGCAGAACTCCGAAGCAAGTGGGTTCCTCAAAGAACAGGTTTTATTGGATATATCATAATGGCATAAACTGGTGAAAACCGATTCTAAAGATTCCTGCAGTTTTCACCTAATTAAAAGTAAAAGTTATTCCCAATCAATCACATGGTCCAATCAAGATGCTGTGCAGTTGCTTGGAAACGTCACTCCTCCTCTTTTCAGCCACCTGTGGGAATGTCCTTGGTTCTCAGGGGAAACTATTTTGTTTTGGCTCCAAAACCCAGTTATCTCTATTCTCCCTCCCCATCCCTCAGTTCCAGTATGGCAACACTGAAGCCTCCACGATGGATTCAGTCAGGCCAGCTTCAGAGTTGACAGGTGGTATTAATGATAAAAGAGCATTGGACCAAGAGCCACTGACGTACACTTGTTAGTTACACAATTGCACAACCAACCCTGTGTCCCTCTAACTGCAATACAGTCCAGCCCTCATGTTGAAATCTCTACTAGAATCTCATGTAATACAGATAGTCCTCAATTTACAACCTGTCATGCCCGTCGGAGCCTGAATCTGCAGGGAAAGATGAGCTGGGAATGGAGTCAACAGAAATCAAGGGGACAGCTTCGTTGGCTTCGGAGGAAAATGGGGAAGAGCAGGCCCAGTCAGGCCATGACCTTTTAGGATTAGGAAGGCTTGTAGGCAGCGAGGAAGGAGGGCAGGATGACCAAGAAAGGCTAAGCAGTGAGTTCAGGTGATGAGCAAACAGTGTTCAGGTGATGAGCAAGGACCACCCACTCCTGATCATCAAGCATGGAGAGTATAGAAAAGACGGGAACACCACAGGCCGACCCAACAACTCGGGAGGAGGATGCCCCGCCCCTCTTCTCAAGGCGCACTTGGGAACTGTGACTTAAGGAGACGTTGTAGGGAGGGGCATTTATTGGGAACAAACACTAAATTCCTGGAGTATTGACTGCTGATGTCTGAACTTTCCTGGATTCCTTCTTGATTTTGGGATTTCTGGACTCTTCGACTTGCCTGCTGGATTTTCTTGCTTGCAGCCGTGGTGCTCAGAGTGTTGAGCTGGACTATTTGCAGCCAGAGGCTGTGTAAGGGGTATGTGTATGTGTCATCTCTTGGCTCTGGGACTTGCCAGAAATGTGGGAATATTTGGGGGAAATTTGGAGCAATAAAGGGGTGGTTTTGAACTGCTAGATGGCTGCGTTGCTTCTGAGCCATGCCCCGGCTCATCCCGCAACCATTCATTTAGCAACTGTTCAAAGTTACAACACTGAAAAAAAGCAATCTACAACCAGTCCTCACACTTATGACTGTTGCAGCATCCCCAGAGTAACATGATAAAAATTCAGGCACTTGGCAAGCGACATGAAGTTATGAGGGTTGCACTGTCCCAGTGTCAAATAATTGCTATTTGCGACTTTCTCACTGGCTTCTGGCAAGCAAAGTCAGTGAGAAAGC
>BHFT01063466.1:0-22308 GCA_004320025.1 Laticauda laticaudata
TACCTACGGCCGTCCTTAACAGACGCTCTATGAAAAAAAAAACGGGGGGGGGATGCACGAGGCAGCGGAAAAGAACAGAGCACAACAATTAGCGCCAGCAGAGTCCAGGGATGCTGCCCCGACAGCCAAGCAGGGCAGGAGGAGAACATGAGGGGTCTGGAAAGAGATTCTCCTTCTGGGGAAGGAATATTCTACTGACCAAGGAAGGGCGACACCCAAAGTAAATTCCCAAGAAGTTGAGGAGAAAGAGAAGGTGGCACACAGGGAGGTGGAGCACAGGTGGGTAGGCCTCAACCAAGGAAGGAAATCGATCTATCCCGGGTGTTTAAACACACCTGCAAGGCGCGTAAAAAGTAGGCAGAGCTTTGAAGGTGGCCACCAGAGGTGGGATCCAGCTGGTTCTGACCAGTTCTGGAGAACCAACAGCGGAAATTCTGAGTTGTTTGGAGAACCGGCAAATACCCCCCTCTGACAGGCCCCGCCAAGCCCATCTCTTCTCCGCCTCCCACTGAGTCCCAGCTGATCGGCTGGGTCTTCTTTGGTTGCCCTGCAGAGGAGAACGGAGCTGAAAAGCAGGCTAGTGGGGTGGGGAGGGAAGGGGGATTTTGCAGGATCCTTCCCCAGCCATGCCCACAGAACTGGTCATGAAGAAATTAGAATCCCACTACGGGTGGCCACCATCTTGATGTCTTTGACCACATCCTGCAGAGACCTTTACCCCATCTACCGCATGGTTCTTCAGAGGTATATTGTCCAAAAGATTGTCTCCCGAGGAAATCTGAGGCAACTTTGGAAGTGGTGGGAAATGGTCACCCTCCCCATTTCAAGAGGCTGGGGTCTGGTTGGCCCTTGGTCCTGGATGGGCTTCCCATCGGAAGAGCTCATAGGAGACTGGAGAAAGCCATGAGGAAGTCAACATGGACCCCCTTTAGCAGAGGTTTGTGAACCTGTTTATGTGAACACCATGAAATACCTGGGCCTTTCCCCATTTCTCCTACCCCCAAACTCACTCACCTTGCTCCTTCTTGAATTCGTTTTCGCTCATGAACACTGGAGCCATAAGCTCCCCAACGGGTGATTGGATGGACAGGTAAAACTGGCGGGTATGTGTGCTGGAGACAGAAACACAGCAGCCAAGCTAAGTTAGCATTTGCAGTGCCTGGAGAAATTAAATCACTTGCAAAATCACCACTCTGCAATTTGCCTCTTGCAACAGCTGTTGCCCCTTCCTATTCTTTCTACTGGTTTCCTGCTCCCCTGTTTAAAAATTCTTTTATACTGTTGGCATTTTAGAAAGGGGAAATTCTCTGTATATTCCTTTCCAAGATCCTGTATTTTGTTTGAAGTTTCCAAATTGGAAGACAAGCAGATGGATGAACTAACAGCCAGAATTCTCCAGCCAGCATGGTCTCCTGGGCTGAAAATTCAGGGAGTTGACATCTACATTGTGGAATAGAGAAACACTAGCTTAGACTCAAAATTATACCTGCCATTGCACACCTTCAATCCGTATTTTGTTAGTTTTTCAACTGCACTTAAAGCTCACACCTGGTTCTAGACAGTCGTAAGATTTGGTCGCCGTGTAAGCAATTCTTCAAGCTGGATCTAATTTCCCCAGGCCATCCCTTGCCGGCTGAGATTTTTAAACTTTTCCTTCTTCTATCACTTTCTCAAACACCTATTTTATAGAAAGCAATATTTTAAGAGAAACCTTAACGGGAGAGAGCTTAGTCATGAATGCTGCTTTATTGATGCTTTGATTTCCAAACCTCCCTGGGATGCTTATGATGCAGCTTGTGACTCAGCATGCAAAGAGGACAAACCTTTGAACCCTGGGCTGACAAGACAAATGTCTCAGTGCTGGCAGAGAAAGTTTGGGGGGAGGGGGAAATGACCAGTAATCCTCTGGTTTCTGATTACAATGGAGTCCAACATTTCTATTGTTGAGCGAGACATTTCTGACGTGAGTTTGATCCAGGGGTGGGATCCGACCGGTGCAACCACTGGCTCGGTGATTTTGCAATTTGTGTAAATGGCCGCTTTAAACCAATATTTTGTAGACTCTTAATCAAGGAAAACATGGGAAGTTTCCATGCTTGAAGAAAAACATCCACCTCAGGTATGACTTTGTTTGCAAAATCAGGGGTCTCTGTTGTGATTAACTGGCAGCCGGTGCAGACAGCAGCAGAATCGGACAGTGGGGAAGAACGGGGACCAATCCAGGAGTCTGGAGAGGACTTGGACGAGGGTTCTGCATCCGATGCAGGGTTGGGACCAGGACCATCTGGGAGTGGGGTGGTGACTCCAGAGCCGCCGGAGTCTGGCAGCAGCAAGGAAGAGGATTCCGGGAGCCTGTTCCCAGTGTGCGTATGCACAGAGCTGCTAGAAGGCGAGAGCAGCTGAGAGAAAAGGGGTGACTCAGGAGTAAGGCTGGGAGGTGATTGCCCCTCCCATAAGGTATAAAGGAGGTGCAAAGGTAGAAAAACCTTTGCAGGAAGCAAAGTCATTTACTCTGTTCGGATTAAACCTTGAAGCTTTATGCGGACTTTGTACTTTATTTGGCTTGTTACAGTTAATGTGGCACTTTAGGTGTTGGCAGCAGCTCAAAGGAGAGAAAGGTGGGTGCTTATCTTGAGGGACTGTTTGGGACTCATTACAGGCTGGGAATGAACATAATTCCCAATGCTGAAATAAACCAAGAGTTGTTTTAACTAAGTGTGTGCTTAATTATGGTTTCGGGAAGCTTTGGTCAGAACAGTCTCTAACACTCGCAACTTGAAGTCTGCCAGGCTTCAAGTTGCCGAGGTTGGAGACCCCTGTCATATTTTTTTAGAAAAATCAAAGGTGGGTGACTTCCAGCCAGAGGAGCAACAGATCATCAGTTACAGAAGAGTTTGGTGGCACCCCTGGAAAATTTGAAACATCAGAGTTGGAACAGACTTTCCTCGGGAAAATTTATCTACATGGTCATAAAAAGTCAACGTCAACTCAACGCAGGTAGTTCTTGAACGAGTCCCCAAGTCATGTGATCACCCTTTGGGATCTTCTGACAAGAGAAGTCAGCGGGGAAGCCAGATTCAATTTAACAACCAGGTTACTTAACTTATCAACTCTTTGCAAGTGTGGAAAGAAAAGTTGTAAAATGGGGCAAAACTCACTTAAATGCTTCCCTTAGCAACACAATTTTTGGGCTCACAGGTGGCCCTAAATCAAGGACTACTACCTGTATAATCGATTGACTAAGCTCTTTGGGATGGGGTAGGCTTCTGAGAGTGATCACTTTGAGAGTGCTTGTAACATGTGTCCAATGGTTCCCCCCAATGATTGCTGAGACCTAGTTTAAACTGCAATTATGGGATTTGTTCCCATCATAGGTGGAGATGTCCATCCATTTTTAACACAGGACTAGGCAAACTTTAAGGGACAAACTCTAAGGGACATGGTGGCTCAGTGGCTAAGATGCTGAGCTTGCTGATCAGAAAGGTTGGCAGTTCGGCGGTTCGAATCCCTAGCCCCACGTCACGGAGTGAGCTCCCATTACTTGTCCCAGCTTCTGCCAACCTAGCAGTTCGAAAGCAGGTAAAAATGCAAGTAGAAAAATAGGGACCATTTTAGTGGGAAGGTAAGAGTACTCCATGCACCTTCAGCATTTAGTCATGCCGGCCACATGACCACGGAGACGTCATCGGACAGCGCTGGCTCTTCGGCTTTGTAATGGAGATAAGCACCGCTCCCTAGAGCCAGAAACGACTAGCATGTAGGTGCGAGGGGAACCTTTAAATTTATCTCGACAAACTCACGGAGGATTGGCCCCATCAATAGCAGTAACTTGGTTGCTATTCCCAGAATCATCATAAATTGCTGGAGGGCAGCCCTGGAAAGCCGTCATCACCTTTCCCCTTCCCTTTACAAATTTCTTAAATCCATCTGGTTGGCATCTATTTGACATCAAAAGTAGAACTGGATAAATTCTTGTTCTTCAAAACCATTTGCCCTGACCTTTGTGTAGGAAGTTGGGAAAAGCACAACACTGCAGCAAAATGAACTACGTCAGGTACTCACCACAATTGGAAACTGGCCACCTGGGTAGAGTCACAGAAGTCTATGCCCATCACCACACTGACCGTTTCCCCAGGGGCCAAAGACTCTGCAAGCAGAGGGAAAAAAGCCAGAGAGAAGGATATTAGCAGAGCAGTTGTCTACACTTCTACCAGACCAGGGCAATAAAAAGATTTCCTCAGCTCTCAAACAGCATGCAGTGAAGTATGTCAAATGGCCAGGAGTGATTGTAAATACACTGGACAGTTGCATTTCTTGTTCCCAAATCAAACACATCACTAGCACTGATGATGTTACCTAGTTTGGGTAATGAAGTGTCTGCAAGAAAACAAGCCAGCTCAGCGAGCACCAAGGAGCCCTTAAACACACTGACTATAATGCTGTTTTCTCCAGTGTGGGGTTTTCCATTGTAGGCTGAATTATGACTCCCCCCAGACTAGAAATGTTGGAAATTGTATTTTCAATCCACCAGAGAGCAACAGGTTATGGAAGAGTCCTTTCACAAGGTTGGCCAAGTGATCATTATCTATAGAATAGAATATTTGTAGCTCAAATTGAACTGTGGGATCCGTGGTGCTCTCTGAGCTTGGTTATTTTCTTCTATTACCAAATAATGTCATCTAATTCAAGTATTGAAATGTCTGCAAGAAAACAGGCTCAGAGAGCATGAAGAATCCACAGTTCTCCTCCTTGTCTTCTCTTCCTCCACTCCTTCCATTTCCTCATCTTCCTCCCTTCTCCACTCTGCCAATGCCACTTTCTACTAGCGCTGATGATGTTCCCTAGTTGAGTTATGAAATGTCTGCAAGAAAACAACCAAGGTCAGAGAGCACTTAAAATTCCATCGTCCTACTCTTCCTCCATTCTGCAAACCCTCCTCCGTTCCAGCACTGATGTTGTTATCTAGTTGGGTCATGAAATGTCTGCAAGAAAACTACCAAGCTCAGATAGCACCAAAGGCCCTCACAGTTCAACCTAAGCTACAAATATTCTCTTCTTCAGTGATCAGTATCTGTCATGTCCCTGTCGGAGAATGAATCCGAGGAGGAAGATGAACAGCTGACAGGGAGTGTGGCTCTGTTGGCTGTGGAGGAAACTGGGGAAGGGCAAAGTCCAGCTGGGCACAGCAGGGGAGAGGATGGAATTCATACAGATGAAGATGCAGGCCCACCCCCTCCTCATCCTAGGGCATGCAGGGAGAAACAGAGAAGAGAGCAATGTGTGTTATGTGGGTTATGGGGGAGGAAAGGGCCCTGATTCCCTTCATTAGCCACAGCTGGGAAGAGAGTTTAAAAGAAATACATGCTGACTGCAGCAGCTGCTGGGAGCAAATATGAGTCAACAAGATAGTGTTCACTTTGGTTATCTGTTCCTGGCTTCTTCCCAGCCACGTGGAGTTATTGCAATGCCTTCATGCCTGGAATTCTTGCTCCTGTTGGACTAATTACCTCATTTTGCCTTGACTGGACTTACATTTATGGTTTTTGACTACATTCTGGACTTGATTCTCAGCCTTTGGCTGTTCCTGGGAGAGTTTTTCTCCAACCCAGCCAGTAACCAGGACATCGGGGGCAAAGTTGGAGCTAATAAAAGGACTCCTACTAATTATCTGACTGTTGCCTTTGTGCCATGGCCCGGGCCATCACAGTATTGTGAGGCTCACCTAAAGATGCCTCCTTCCCAACATTGTTCACCACTCATTCCAGACAGAGCGTTATACACATGTTCCCCCGTACCAATCTCCTTGAACTCCTGGATACGCATGCCTGAGAGAAGTTTGGGCTCAGTCACACGGATGTTTTTCACTTCAGCTGCCATGTTGTTGCAGATCTGGATCTGCACAGCTACCATGCGGGGGTCAGGAGCAAAAGGTTGCCGGCTGAAATAGTATTCCACCGAGAGTCCTTCCCCAGTCATGCGATGCAGCAGCTCGTATTTCTTCACTGCCCCAAAGACTGGACTGATCATCTACAGATGGTAGAGCAAAAGAAGAAGAAGAAGAAAACCAAGATGACACAACCACTCTTCAGATATTACTACATTTCTTTTTTTTGTGATTATTTTTTTTTATTTTTAACATACAATAAATCCATTCCAAATGTGTGTCGATTAGATACATATTTCATGTGCTTAACAGTTACTAATATTTTTCTTAACAGCATAACAATATAATAATAATCACATTCCCATATATATATATATATTACACTAGTTTCTCTTATTGCTTTATAAATACGTCTAATCCCTTTTAATTAATTTTATTTTCTAGCCATTTATAAAACAAGTCCCATACCATGTAATATTCAGATTCTTCTTTTTCTTTAATTTCTAATGTTTATCTATTCATTTCTGCACATTCAAATATTTTTTCAATTATTTTTTCCTCTACTGATATCGTTTTTCCAATTTTGAGCAAATACAATTCTAGCTACTGTTAATACATGTATAATTAAGTATGGTTTTTTTTGCTGTAACTTTCAGGTACCATTCCTAAATAAGAATATTTCAGGCTTCCAATCTATATGTTGTTTCATAATTTTTTCCAACCATGTGTGTATTTTGGTCCAATATCTTTTAGCTTTTATACAATCCATCACATATGGTAAAGAAATTACTACATTTCTAAGGATAAAAATAAGGATATCTATGCTCAGTTGGTTTGGGAAGAAATCTATCTCCTTTTAGAGATGTAGTAGTACCTAGGTACAAATGAGGAGCTAGAAGCCAAAGAAGCCAACACAATGACCATCAGCATCTCAGTTAGGGTTTCAAGCTGATGTTCTTTGCAATCTTGTTTGCAATGGATTGAACCTGGGGTAGGCAAGGTCTTAATGCTGACATCTCTCTCTCTTCCTTGCCCCATTGAGGTCATAGACTCCACACTCAAGAATTAATTTTCTAACAAGCACTGCACCTTTAACACCCAGGCATAGAATTATCAGAACTTGGGCTGTCTTGTAGCCATGTCAAGAAATGAAGGGCAATGCATAGTAGTTAGTACATTGGAGCAAATCTTGAGAAGTTCAAATTCTAAGGTCCAGTCTCAAATCAATCAAGTTCAACTCTGGTCCCTAGTTTAAAGGCGTGTTCTATCTCACAAGTATATTGAGGGGACTTTAAACAGATGGACACCGCATTTGCTGCTTTGAGATTATTAATAGCCTTTATCATCTACCTTTCCAAACCAGAATCAGAGAGATCACTCACAGCTGCAGTTAAAGAAGTATCCGTCAAGGTGAGTCCTTCCAGATCGGTCACGAGGCTAGTGGAAAGAACTGGGCTGCTGGTAACCGGCTGCCAAGATGGGGGTGTGACTGTGGGTTGAAGAAACAGAAAGCCAAGAATCAATATTGTACACTTCAAAGCTGATTCAAAGTTGAGAGGGAAAAGAATGGAAATTAGACCAGACATGGTTGAGAACGAAAACGGCTTAGAATAAAGTAGTCACGCAATGCAAGCTAGATAGACTTCAGCACCATGGACAGCCATTCATAAATTGCTATGGAGGTGTTGATGTATCATCTCCAAGATATGTTGGGTAGATAATAGTCAGCCATGGGTAGATAATAGATGTTGGGTAGATAATAGTCAGCCATGGGTGTGTTATAGGTCCATATGAAGGTAGGGGGGAATATGACTGTGTAACTAAATGCTTCTGCATAAGGACTGGTTGATTTACTGAGCCAACAGTGGCTAACCTGTTTGAACTCATGCTCGTGCTTGCGTGCCAGCACCCAGAAGGCAATGCGTGCCCACCTACACCCTATACATGCGCACACAATCCCCACCCCACCCCACCCCCTTACCTGCACTGCACCTCACAGCTGATTGTCAGCAGGTTTGGGGCCTTTTTGGGCCTCCCAGAGGCTTGAGGAAGGCTTCTGCAGGCCGAAAACTAGGCCCGTTTTGTCACTTCCGGTATTGTCGGAAAAACAGGAAGTGACAACATGGGGCTAGTTTTCGCCCTGCAAAGCCTGCAGAAGCCTTTCTCAAACCTCTGGGAGGTCCAAAAAGGCCTCAAGCCTGCCGAAAATCAGCTGTGAGGTGCACGCATGTGCAGTGAGGTAAATTTGCCTGCAGCACACGTGCCATAGGTTCGCCATCATGGTACTAAGCTAAAGGTCTCCAAACTTGGTCATTTTAAGATTTCTGGACTTCAACTCCCAGAATTACCCAGCCAATTCTGGGAGTTGAAATCTACAAGTCTTAAAGTTGCCAAGTTTGGAGACTACTGTCCGAAATTTTGGAGCCACTGGAGGAGGAAATCTCCCATCATTCATGGAAAGAAGACAAGTTTCCTGCAAGGGAAGGAACACAATGAGAAAAAAATAGGTACAGAAGAACAACCCAAAAAATCCAGATTTATGGCTCTTGGACACATAGTGAAACAACAACCTGGAAGCTCATTTAAAGCAGCCGTCCCCAAGCTCACACTTTCCAAATGCATGGACTTCAAATCCTAGAACTTTCCAGCCAACACAACCATTGTTAAGGATTTGAGAAGTTTAAATCCATACATCTACCAAGTGCCCAGACTATGGAAAGCTAAAAAGGAATAAAAGTTCCAATATTTTGGAATTTGGAAATATTGGAAGATAATAAGAAACTGGCTAGAAGATATTACTAAAGAACAGATCGAATATAAACCAGAGTCTTTTCTACTAGGGATTTTTGACAAGCAAATATCAAAAAAGATAAAATATATTACAATACATATATTAACAGCAGCTAGGTTGGCTTTTGCTCAGTGTTGGAAGCATCCACAGATACCTACAAAGGAGATGATTATCCAAAAAATTTCAAACTGTGCAGAAATGGACAGATTAACATTAGCTCTAAAAAACAAAGAAACTTCAATATATTATAATAGCTGGAATTATTGGTATAAGTGGTTAGAACAAAGATGAATTTTATAATATAGGAAAGAAAGAATAAGATAAATTTATATGAGTGATGTATAAATTCTTGTAAAGATAAAGTGTTTAGAGATAGGAAATCAGCCAATCTGGAACACAATCTGTGGAAGGGGATTATGACAACAGAAATCCATGCTGTTCCTCTGTAAAACAAATCAGGTATAATTATTTCTTTCATCGACTAATTAGTAGCTATGGAAGAATGAGTGGGAAGGTTTAAATCCTCTTATTTACATTTGGTGATAGGTGCCCCATGAATCAGGACTCAGATCCAATTCTATTTATTTACTAAATACAAATAGCTATCCACCAGTGGTGGGGTTCAAATTTTTTTACTACCGGTTTTCTGGGCGTGGCAGGGGAAGGATACTGTAAAATTTTCAGTCAGAGGTGGTATTTGCCGGTTCTCTGAACTATTCAAAATTTCCGCTACAGGTTCTTCAGAACCTGCTGAATACCATCTCTGCTACCTACCTCATATATACGACACAGTGTGGGTAACTATTAAAATAGAATAAAACCAACAACAAAAATGACCAAAATTAGAAACAATGTAACCAACATAAAATAGCAGTTGAGACCAGATCACATGACACCTTCAATAAAACCATGACCAAGAAATGGACTCACCCATACACTTTGGGTTCCAAGCTTGATAGCAAAACCAGAGGCCCGTAGAGTCAGGAAAATCTAATCTCTGCGAGAATATTTAGTTTAAAGAACCGAAAGCAGAATGAAGGGATGAATTAATGCTTTGGAAAGGAGGTTTGCAGGAATAAAAGATAGGGAGATATATACTGTAGTAGATATTGTTGCTTTAAACTTGTTTTAGTTTGGTGAAAACTTCTTTTTTCTCTGACCTCCTACTTTTTATTTCTTTTGCTTACTATTTCTCAGTTTCCTTCCTTTTGTGTAACATTGTTCACCCCAAAAGGGAATAGGATAATGGGATTATGTGTGTTAACACATATTAAAAGTAATTGAGATCCTTGATATAAGAGAATATTTCTTCACATAAAATTTAAAAAATTATATAACACAAATATATATAAATTTGAGGGAGTACAGATGCCTATGCTAAAACTGACATGATCAAATGTTTTGTTGCTTGTATATAGTATTATATAGTATAGTATCATTCATACATGATATTAGGAAGCTTTAAACTAATAGATACTTTAATCAGATGATGCTTCTACTCTGGTAACCGATAACATGTGCAAAAAAAAAAAGGTTTGAAGCTGCATCTAATGCATCAGATAACAAACAGTATGTCATTTTTATTCCAGAATGATAAGTCAATGTTCGTTCAGCCCACAAGAGCATCTTGGGATGTATTGCAAGCCAGATGGCCTTCACTAATTAAGTTAGTTTAAGATACTGCTAATTAACACAGTTTGTACATAAGTTGCACGGATGTGGATAGAAGCTTGTAGTTGGTGGACATGTTGCAGAGCTGCACTGATTCACCCAGTGGCTTACAGCATGTCATATTTTCAGAGGAGAGGAATCATTGGCATTTTCGGGAAAATCTCTTCACTAAACTCTGTGATATATTAGAGCCTGACATTGCTAACTATGTAGTCAAAAAGCTGGAAATAGCTTCTTCATGAGGTCAGTAATAAAGACACATTTGACTAAGTCAGTGTCAATGGAACAATTCACCCTTCACTTTTCCCCACACTGTCCATCAGAAATCTTTTATATTTGGCAGTATTAAACCCATCTAAAACTCTGAGTGGTTGTATAACATGCAAACAAACAAGCAGCACTGTCGCACTTCAGATCTGTAGAAAATCTAAAGTACATGCATTGAGAAAGGATAGAGAAAACCATGGGTAATGCCAGTCATTATGTGCCAAGGACAAAAGACTCACAATCTTTAGGTTGCAGTCTTAAAGCCATCTATAGCGCAGATGAGAACTCATTTAAGAACACTACATGGTAGCTCAAATGTACAGTAATTCTGCTACTGAAATGGAGGCAGAAAAGCACTTTTTTCATACATTAATTGACAGAGTATCTTGGGAGAGTTTTCTTTCAACTAATCCATAATCCTTAAAGTGGTTGTAAAGACAGGATGACTGGAAAAATTCCTGACCTTTGTGGTGGGATGGAAGACTTCAACATGGATAATCCCAGTACAAGTTCAAGACTACGTTCGACATTCCACTCATTCTTATATCCAGTATATAGGCCAGATATGATGTTGGTGAATAATTACAACTGATATTTTAACAGTGATACTGAGTTCTGGCTATGTCAGAGGAATGCAAGAACATAGTAGATTGACCCAAGACTCAAAACATTCTAAACTTATTTATTCCCGCATCCCACAAAATGGAAAAGAAATCCTTCATGTACATCAGCCCTAGATCTGGTGCATTAGGAATGCATGTTTTTTAAAAAATGTAGTTAGAAGGACAAAAGGCTGAAAAAAATAGAAGTGGCAAAAATAGTAAGAGAAGAACAGTTCCAAAGCTCCAATTCTGGATGCTGAGCTTTCAAGCTGACGAGCTTTCAATGTGCAGATGTTCCTCGTTGTGCAATAAAAATACCTGATACCTAAATAATTACATTTCAATTGCAGTTTTTAAAAATAAGGATCTCTCTTTAGTTTATCTTGAACCATGATAATGATGGTGAAGATGAATTATAGTAATGATTAATATAATGATTGTCATAGGGTATAACAACAATAAACAATTGCAACCAAAAATTCAAATTGCAATCAAATTGCAACCAAATTCAAATTTCATTCTTCCATTAGTCAGCAAGGGGCAAGAGCTCTAAGTTTCTATGCATGGGTGTTCAAGTATGGCTAGACCAAACACAGCGCTGTGTGGTTTTACCGTGGCAAAGTGCTTCTAGAACTGGGAGGAAGGGTAGTTGGTATTTTTTTTAACTTTTTCCAAGAGCAGTGCTGAAGGATGCCATTGTGAAACATGGGAAGGAACAAGTAATTTGAGGAAATATATCAGTGGATGCAATAAAGTCAGTTGAGAAGTGACTTAAACTTAATTAAAGAAGTAATTAAACACTGAGCAGTAGGAATTAATAGAACATTTTACCTTGTGCCTTCAAATGCTGGGAATGTGATTTCAAGAATTTTCAGCTTTTAATATTGTCTTAATTGGGAAAGGCAATAGAAGATAAAATTTAAAACATTTTTAAATTTTTGGAGTTTTGTTCAAAGAGAAAAGGGGGAACAGTGGGTTAAACTAAACTATGCTATTATCAGATCTCAGAGGTGATCTTTCATAATCAGATGCCCTTTGGTGCTCTTGAAAGGTCAAAAAGAAAGTTTATTGAAAGCCAGATGGGGATCATTTAAAGTTGTGATTTAAGATAGTAGGGGTCTTTTTGGAGGTAGAACCCTGGCAGTATTCCATTGTATTTTTTAAATCAGTCTTAATTTGTTTAATGCTAGTATTCGGAATGTCTCTGCTTGGAAGCTGCAATTGTGAAATGTTCTGCATTTTATATTTCCTTTTCCTTTTTGAGTTTATAAATGTACCATTTTTATATCAGTGTTGCCAGTAAAGTGAAAAGTTCTATTGGTAAAGTTTCTCTCTAAATATCTTGAAGACTGGTGTGTCAATATCTATGAATTAGAGTTTAGAAAGGGAAAGAAAACATTTAAGTTGCAACATAATAGATGTATTGTCATCAAATAGAATCACATGTTTGAAACCATAGTTTCAGTATTCTATCTGTTGGCTGGGGAGGGCAGTAAAGAGGGGCAAATGATAAAACAATATCATTACACAAACTTAAGTACATTAAGAATGGAGCTTTCTTTGAAACATCATGGAATCATTTTGATGAAATATTGGCTTCCTGTGAATACTTTTGGTTCAATCTATTCAATTTAGAATCTCATTTTAATAACACATAGTGAAGGAATGGTTTTATTTAACTGCTGGATTATTTCACAGACTAAAATTGTGATTGATGAGGCTTTTGAATGGCAGAATCAATTACAGAATTCTGGTTTATGAAAGACAGCTAAAAGAATTACAGGGTTAATCATTTTTGAGGACAAATCTATCATATTATGGGTCACTGCAATATTTTGTTATTACCTAACCACCATTCTATCCTTGCTTTTTTTACTTGTATATAGTAAATGACAGAAAGCACCTTCTGCCTATACCTAATCTTATACAATTGTATTTTTCGCCACAAAGCATGAAGACAAAAAGACTCATTAGAATTTTGATTGAATGACAGAGTGTAGTTTGGATTGAAGTACTAGGAAATCACATGCTCAGTTTTCTTTGTAATTGCTAATTAATTTTATTGCTGGACTTAATATTGTGTTTATGGTTAAGTTGACTTTCTTAAGATTACTGTACTTGATACTGTAAGGATTTAGTAGCAAAGTCCATCCTGTTCTGTGTCTTTCAATTTGCAATATTCCTTCATAAAAAAATTAGCAAGCAAAACCTTCTGAGATATGAACAAATGCTTTTCAGAAGTCTCTTTTCTTCTTTGGTTCGGCAAGAACAGATCTGTATCTCTTTTCTTTCTTAAGTCCATGTCACATCGGCCAACGGATGCAAAAAGGACACAACAGGCGAGCAAAATGTTCCATCCGTTGTTATCCGTGCTCAAAAGGGGCAAAAATTTGCATAACCGGAGCAGATAACACAGGGAGAGATAACAAGATTGCGGGGAGGAACGCAAGGGCAGATGCAAAGCGGATGGGAACGGAAAGCCCAGGGGGTGAAGCGGATGAAGCGGATGGAGCGGATGCGCAACGTCCGCAGGCTTCCATGGAGGCCCTCAGCAAAGCGAACAGGGAACGGATACCAGCGGAATGCAGAGCGGGACACCGAAACGGAATAGAAGCGGATTCACAGAGGATGCACAGTGATGCACAGAGGAAGACCTAGCAGGTATGCCTGGTGTTAGTTGCGCATAGCGCGGGGGGATGCATTGCGCAAGCCACGCAGATATAAAGGGAGCAGCTCGCACGATGACCCAGCCAATTCCAGATAAGACCTGCTGCTGGATCAACTTCGAGTTCCTTGCCTGTCCTAGCTTGCCAGCCTTGCTGCCACCTCCTTCCAGCCAGCCTTGAGGTGCTGCCTTGCCTGGCCTGCGCCTGCCAGGCTTTCCCCTGCCGGCTTCCTTGCCAGCCTACCTGCCAGGCTTCCCCTGCAGTGCTTTCCTGCAGCTACCTGCCAAGGCTTCCCACCAGCCCTACTGCCAGGTTCCTGCCAGCCTTGGTGCCTGCCTGCCAGCCTTTGTGACCTGGCTTCCTGACAGCCTCCGTGGCCTACCAGCCTCCGTGCCGCCCAGCAACCCCACAACCATGGGGAGGAATCGAAACCTCAGCAGCCTGCCGCCATTGCCTTGGCAAGAGGGACAGGGCGAACCTCACACGCACCCTGCCCTGACTCCGTTCTTCCTGGCTTTGCTGAAGCCTGCTCCTGGTGATGGGTGGTTCTGCGGGCTGTGAAGCGCTCTGGTCCTGCTGGTCTGCCTCGTCCTGCTCGCTGGGCTCCTGTTCTTGCTCATCTGCTCGTGATCCAGGTTCCTGCTCGGCTCCTGGACTTGCTGGCACCTCTGGTGCTTACTCTACGCTGCTGATCCTGCTCCTGCTGTCCTCTGCTGCTGATGTTGATGATCCCTGTTGCTGGCTGCTGCTGCTGCTCATGACTGATGATGATGATGCAGATTATGACCTGCTGGTCGAGCATGACGATGAAGATGATTGAGATTGATGATGATGATGATCCTGCTGCTGGTGTGGGTAGGGTGGTGGTGTGGAGGAGCCAGCCCTTACTACCTGGGAAGCCCCCTGGATGAGGGCCCATCTGGTCCTGGCAAAGGGAGGAAGAGCGATTTATGCAGGACTGGGAGAGAGCAATATACATTGAGAAGGCGCATGAGATGAGGTGCTGAGTGGCTGAGATGGAACGACTATCTGTGGCGGAAGGACACCGGCTGCTACAGGGACACCAGCGGGAAGCAGGCTGCTTGGAGAGAGAGGGCAGAGAGTATGGGTTACACTCGGAGGTGCTACTCGGTCGCTGGTGAACATGCACACCTGGTATGGGAAAGCTGCACACTCAAGAAAGAAATCTTGCCAGGCCACTGTGAAGCTGACAGACAGAAGAGACCTATGTAATGGCCAGGTGCAGCTTCCTGGAGGGTGAGGGTCCGCCACCAAGGAGCACCAGCCGCAGCCCCTCCACTACCCTCTCTCTCTTGGCAGGCTGCTGAGAAGCCATTCCTTTCCGGCCGAGAGTCAGTCCTGTCTCAGGCAGGTTTACTGTGGAGTGTGCCAACAGCGGAGAACGCGGACAGTGTTGGGAAGCCGTGGAAGGTGCGCTAAGGACTCCATGTGCGGTGGAGAGAGGGACAATCGAGTTCCAGTCACAGTCATAGCTGCATCCACCCTCCCAGCTCCGCTCCGTAGAAAGGCAGAGAGCCGGACAGCAGGAGGGGTGAAGTCACACTTGTCCTGCGGAGATCAGGACACCATCAAGACCAGCCATAGATCTCCTCTCTCAGCTGGTCCACAACCGACTCCTCATCCTCCAAACCGCAAGCTCCTTCTCACCTATGTCAACCAGACCCTCAAGGACATGGCGGAATCCACAGTTACCACTGGTGAAGGACGTATCACGGAGCTGCTTCACCAAACCTCCAGAGACCCAGAGGAACCTGCTCCCAACCCAGTCCAGTGTCTGCTCTCCACCTCCACCCCAGGTGATGTCCCTCCCATTCAAGGCTTCCAACAGGGAACCTCACCTACCAGGCTAATGGCTACACAGGAGGTTCAGCAGCCATAGGGAAGCAGCCATTTCCCAGTCCAGGACACAGAATCATCGGGGTGACACATTGCCACCGGTTCCCACTGATGCACCGATGCACCACGAAACAATTTGATGACACCCACGCCAGTCCTCACCCAGCTGGCAGACGCAGACAGCCCCATACACACTACTCCTTCCCCACCCACAGCCAAACGCCCGGGCCTCAGACATCTGTCCAATCAGTACACTGGGCTGACACCCCATGGCATGGAGGAAGACCTCTCAGCATCAACGGGGCTGCAGCCAGCTGTCGCGACACTACCTCAACACACCATCCCCCTGTTGTCCTTCGGTCGGCCAGGACTCCAGCCCACCCACCACCAAAGCACCTGCACCTTCACCTGAGACTGGGCACACCTCCGAGTGACCAAAGAAGAGTGCCGAGAGACTGGTAGCTGGTACCTGTGGACTTTAATTTGGACACCGGACTGGGTCATTTTTTTTTCCAGCTTGTTGTTCAATAAAGTTTATCTTTGATTCACCACATTGCTTCATGTTCTTTGTTTTATAAAGTTCTGGTGGAAACTTTTTTAGAATGGCTTAAGCCTCTTGCCATGCTTGTGGGATGGGTTTAAGATAGCAGCTAGGTGTGGGCAGCGGATACCTGTGGAATGACAGGGATACCTTTCGGGATGAGGTAATAGCTTGGGGATAGATAAACCTCAGTGCAAGCATAGTGGGACTGATGGTGGATCATACTCGAGGATGCCACACCTATGGGCCCTTTTTTTATCAAATAAAATGTAAGCACATTGATCCAACACACTTTGAACACAAACAAACTCTTATTAAATGCCCTGTTCATTGTAGGCCACCCAACATACAGCCCAATCCCATCCGATGTGATGAGACAGGCTGAAAAGGAAGCATCCATATCAAGCATCCACCATCCTTTTCTTGCACAACTCCAACCGCTTTAGCTGGGCCAGTTGCACTATGTGTTTCAGGAGAGGTTTGCAAACGCTTCTTCCTTCTTGTAGCTCTGTTGTGGCCAATTGCACACCTGAGTGTCGATCAGGTTTTGGCACTTGCCTTCCATTCACCCAGGCTCCATGTCCCCATTGCCTTTGTGACGGCCACGAGCCTTGTTCTGGCAACACTGGGTAAGCGACGCGCATTAAGATTGTTGCAGGATTGCAAGCAAGCTTCCAACGATGTTCCTTCACGTGTCTGTGGGCGATGCGCATGGTGGTGAGAAGTACCTGGAACCTGTATGGCCAGGATGGCCAAAGGTGAATAATACCCCAACCCGCCTTGCCCTGGACAGGCCTTGTAGCTTGAAGTCCTCTCTTCCGGGTGAGGAGTCTGAGAGTGTAGGGCTTTCTGAGGTAGTTCTGAGGGAGAAGGCGTCATCCCCACGATGAACTAGGGCACATCTTGCCGTGTCATTGGGCCAGGGGTCTCGATATGGAAGCCCACGATGAGGTTCCTTCCAGCCCCCTATGAGATGACTGGCGTTGGAATACCCTGGGCATCTGAAGATAGAGCCATAGCCTGAAGCAATCGATTGTACTGAACTTGTAGTCGCATTCGACCATGCGCGAAGGGGACGATGCTGAGAAGCCCTTGGAGTTGAAATAAGTGGGAGCCCGGACTTGGTGGCGACTTTGCAAGCACGTGCTTGCAATCGATAGGCTCCAATGGTGTTGGAAGTTTCTACCTCTGATACTACGTGCCCTGCACTTTCTTTCATCCTCTCAGTGGAGGGGCACTGGTAGGAGCCCTCCTTGTATTCTTCTGATGATGGCCTGCACCACTTCTCTGACCACACATGCTGCACTGGTGTTATTGTGTGGCTACCTCCAACCGTACTTTCATGCTTTTGTAAGGTGGTCCCTGAGGCCAGGTGGCACATGAAGTGAGTGCCACCTAGAGCCCAGGTTCCAGGCTGGGCTGGAATTGGTGTTTCTGCTTGGTCACCGGGTGTCTAGGCAGCTGCACAACTTCGTCAAACAGGGTGGAGGCATTCCTCATGAAGTTCTGGAATGCCCGAAGTGTCTTCGTTCTTAGAGCTCCTACCATCGCTTTGTTGTACAGTCCGTACTCTGCTCTTCTCCGATCCAATCCTTCGGACCAGACGCTTCTTAGCACCTCCTTTTCTTCCCGTAGTAGAGTTGAAAGAGCCTGTAGATGGCTTCGCACTGTTGCAGAAGGACTGGTGGCTGCCAAAAGGACTGTGTTACGATCTGACTAGGTTGACATGATGGATGCTGTTGGAAGGCTAAGAAGTCAGATGAAGGCTGCAGAGGTCTGCACAGCTCTGTCTGCTGGTCTTGGAAAGTGAGATGCAGACCGAGTTGCTGCCCCCTTTTTAAGGCATATAGTGTCCCTTTTGCATCCTCTAGGATCCTCTAGCATTCTTAATATCCGAGATAGGTCCCCTCTGCCGTACGTTTTTCCATTTTAAACGCGTTTGTTTCCGCTTGGCAGCCCGTTTCTGCCATCCGTTCTGCATTCTGTCCGCCATCCTCCGCTTCCTCCCTGTGTCTGGGCAGATGCCGTGTTCCGCGGAATGGCGCAGCGGACGCTCGCGGAATATAGCGGTATGCAGAAACGGAATGCGTTACGGATTCGTAGCGGATGCGTTTCAGCATGCCAGAACAGACAAACTGGATACATTTTCCTATCGCAATAAGTTTTAGGGGCAGCCCAAAACTTTTGGAGCGGATGAACGTTCAATTCGACGGATGCTGGACGTGATAGAGTAGGAAGCCCAAATGGTATGCAGTGAAGTACATTCGCGTTTTCAAACGGATTTGGCAAGGTTTTTTGTCCGTTTTACATCCTCTTTGCATCCGTTGGTTCGGTGTGACATGGGCTTTAGATCTAAATATAGTTGACTTTTGTACACAATCTTGCGGTGGGGAGGGAACATCAGATTGCCTGGTCAAGTTCAGAGTTTTTTGCTCCATCCCAAGGATTGAGTCATGGTTGAAGAAATATGCCTAGATAATTTTTCTCTCTGGTGATTAGTTAATTGAACAGCTTCCTTGTTGAGTAAATGAAAAAGCTTTTCTCAGACTGTTAATACTATACCCAGTCTAGTATCCTATTCCCCAGCCCAAGCCTAATGAACCATAATCCAAGATTGTATTCAATTAAAGAGTTAGCTGTTTCCTTACATGGCTGACCATGTAATGTTTGTTTTTATGGATCTTTTGTCTGATTTGCTCTTAACTTTAGAGTTAGTTTTCTAGAATTTTCTCAACATATTACTTTGAAAATTTAGATGCTGGAAATCTGGAATAAACTGATTCCATACAAAACTACTTAAAATATGTGGTGATTTGTTGATAGACCTATCAAAATCCACTGTTGCCCAAAATTTTCATAACATGTATTGTTTAAATTGGATTGTGATCTGAGTCCACCACCATGCTTGAAAACATATATTATAAAAAGAGTGAGCCATATCTTCATGGCTAACAAACTTCTGCAACCAAAAAAGACAGACACAGGCTTCAATCATCTGAACTGCAGAAAAAACAATTGCTACCAACATGCCTTCCATTGAGGACCTGTATACTGCATGAATCAAAAATAGGGTTGTGAAAATATCTACAGACCCCTCACATCTTGGACATAAATTGTTTCAACTTCTACACTCAAAATGATGCTATCAGGCATTGAATAACTAGACACAAGGACATTTTCCCCTCATGCCATCACTTTACAATAACTAATTCCTACAACACTGTCAAACTATTTAGTAAGGCTGTATTACTAATATTATTCTCATTTTTTTCTATTATCAATCTCTTTTCCTACTTAAGACTATAACTTTGTTGCTTGTATCTTTATAATTTATTTTATTTAGTTTGTTTGTTTTATTTAGTTTCCTAGTATGATATATGTTGATTGCTTATTTAGTATCCTATGACTTTCACCATGTTGTATCTTATTATTTATAATGAATGTGTTTTTATGATGACTATGATCATGATTTATCATTTACAGCTTTTATGTACACTGAGAGCTTATACACTGAAGACAAATTCCTTCTGTGGCCAATAAAGAAGTCTATTCTATTCTGCTAACAAAATAATGAAAGCCAAAACAACAAGTTCCCAAATCACCCAGTTTCTATTTCACTTGATCAACCCTTTAAAAATCCAATGAAAATGAAACAAACATCAGGGTTGACTTGAAATGTGGGAAAGAAGCATAGAAAAGATTTTATCAGATAAATAGGTACTTATTTAATGGCACTTTTCCTTCATTGTGGGAGTTTATAATGACAAGTACCCCCTAGATCTAAGGATAATACAGGAAGGGAATGGCAGTTGTCCCATGCCATCAAAATAAAATGAATATTTGGTCTTAATATTGATCTTTGGGGTCTATTGTGGATCCACCATTAAATATGAATAGGACATTCTTCACCTACTGTTAACACCACTGATTTTAGAAAAGTGATGAATTAGATGGAGGCATTAATCATCCTTTGATTAGCTAAGAGCAGATAAAAGTAGCTCAGTTAATGTTAAAAGCTGAGATTAGAAGCTTGACTACCCTCAAAGTTACAATTGATGGGTAGTTATTGTTGAACATAACAGTTCCTGGGGGTAGACACGTAGAGAGCAATATCTTCATTTGTTCTATTCAAAATGTCCCCTGCCTTTCACAGAATAATGTTTTCTGAGTACCATTATTAGATGGGAAATAAATTTTATTCTAGAAAATAAATTTCTTCCTTTCTCTCCCCCTTCCCCTAGGACTTTTTCTCCCTTTCCCTAGAATTAGGTGGTTTTTGTTTTTTTGTTTTTAAAAAATATCTCTGGCCTAGAATTCAGAATCAACTGAAGATTATGTCCTTCATAGTTTAAAAGACATACTTCTCAGGACTATATGTAAAAAATCAGGCTAAAGGCAGAAGGATTGCATCTTACTTCTGAAGAAACTGTTAAGTATGTTTTCAAAACATTGCTGCATTAAGGTGATGAGCAGCAGACATTAAAATTAAATTTAGTTTCACATACATAATACTGTACATATTCAGTATTCTTTATTCTGACCCTTCCCATTTAAAAATAATTTTCCTCTTGTTTCAGACTGAATTTTATCAGCTCTTTTTGAAAGCACATGAAATTAAATGAAAAGATGAAATGAAAGATCCACCTTTAGCATTTTGACTGAATCAAAGGTATCCTTTCTGAAAAAGAATCAGAATGCACAAATAAGGAATAGATGAACTATGATTCAGCGTAATATCATGACTGAACTATCTATAAACCAGACAGGAAGGCTGATATGTTTTTTAAGTCTTGAGAGTTACCCTGTGTTAAGATGAGCGGCCATTAAATTTTCCAAATAAATAAATATGGCTGTTATATCTGGCCTGCAAAACATAGGATGACTATGTTAGCATTTTCTATATATATTTATTTCCATCTTGTGACTGTCTGAAATTTTGCAGCCAAGATACAATATAGCTGAATCAGTTTTTCTATCCCTGTGCAATCAACAAGGAATTTCTTCAACATAATTCAATTTTTATTTATATAAATATTGACTTGCTGAAAATGCTTTTAAAAAACTCTACTCAGTTGTTGGCTAGCTTCAAAAATGGAAGATTGCCATGACATTGCTGCTTACAATATAAATTTTCTTATTTCCTGGTGCCACAGCTTTCTTGAGCATATAAGATTCACAATAATGCTTAAAAGTTGTTGTATATGTAATCTTAATTTCACTGGAGCATTCTGCTGCATTACACAATTTGTAAGCCAGAAATACATTTATTTTCATGGATAAGAAAGTTGAAACCTGGGCAAGGAGTTTCTTGGTGGTTGTGAGGCCTCTTGCTGTCAATTGTCTTTACATTGCTATTTCTATGAGGGTAGCCATGGATATACTGGCTGGAATTTATAGGCCAAAGTTAAAATACATGTATCATGGAGTGTTACACAACAGGTGGATATTTCAGAAAGAGAAGTTGGTGCGTAAACAGAGGTTGCAAAGGGTTGCAGATGGCCAGTGTTCATACCTCTGAAATCCCATCATGTTTGAGAATAAATTAAATGGTTTATTTTGGGTTAGGTTCCATGTTTTTATATTTATATTGGAAGTAGACACAGATTTGCAGACTATATTGATCCAAATCCTGGGCTACTTGGTTTTAGAGGTATCTATGTTTTTACTAATAATTATTTAAGCAAACTTATGCAACAACTTTTGTGATTTTTCTATGAAATCTAACAGAAATGCTAACCACTTTAGTGATTTTTCTCCTACTTTCAGTTTATGGCGACTAATGCACAAAGGCATATTATATTCAACCCAAGCATCATTTATTTATTACACATTTGATTCTGGCTATTTTTTAAAACATTACTAATGGTGAATTGCAAAATTATATGACCAAATTGAGGCTAAAGAAAAAGACAAAAGAATAAAGGTAAAAAAACCCTCAAATTCATATTGTTATTGTTTTGTCCGGAAAAACACGAGGTAGACCGGGTTCCAACAGCAAAGTCTTTATTTTAAGTCAGGAAGCAGAAAGG